>OY987303.1:12761030-12935974 GCA_963920635.1 Pseudeuparius sepicola
AAGCTCCCCTTTGAATTACCTACCTAACTCTTTTAGTTTCTCTTACACTGACTTATTATCCACATGCCAACGCGTTTTATTACAATTGAACATTACAACTTCCTATTAAAGGACGTTCAAATTACACGAAAGTCAAATACCATCACCGAGTTTCAACTTCAAGATACTTAAGTATAATATTTGATTTGGGCCGGGAAAAAAAACAAATTTAAAAGACAGAACAATGGAGACGACGGACTAATTTAACATTTTAAATTAAAAAGGATTCCTGGTTTTAGGGGATCTGCAAGTGCACTTTCTTTTGGAACTTCTTTTTGCCAACGAACGGTATAAGTATTTAATTTTAAAGATAAATACAAAATCTCCAAAAGTTTATGTCTGTTTTAAAAGGGAATCCATTTATTTTACATGCTTGAAATTAAAGTTTGAAATATAAATTATTTATATAGGTATATGCCATGAAATTATTATAGGTATAGAAGTTCTCAATACCCTATAGCATAGACTAACGAGTAATACAGACAATTCCTTATTAGCAAGATGTGTCAAAAGGACACTCGCTTTTAGGATAGATGAAACAACTGTTCAAAAAAATTCGAGTTGAAATTTGAAATTTAGGGATCAGCCCTGCTTGGTTTGAAAGTAATTTGTAATATAATTTTAGTTTTGAAAAATCAAGTATGACTTGGATATTTCGAAAAAACTGTTTTTGTACACTTGTAAATTGCCTTTCCTGTAGGAGTTACGCAAAATGTTGTCAAGAAAAGTTGTTCAGAATGAAAAACTGAGTAATTTTACAAAATTTGAAAATCCTAGGCCTACTTTGATTTTTTGCTCTTTTTTTACTAGAAAAGTGGGAAAAAGTGCCCTTTTGGTAAAAGATAACTCAGTTTTTCATATGAAGAACCCAGGATGACTCTCTGATTCATATACCTTATTATTGTGAGAATATACGCAACATAACGCCCTTTGAAAGGCATACTGAGTAAAGTCACGTCCAAAAGTCTGTCACTATGTCCCGTCACGGTATATTAGTGATTAAAAAGTGTTGCATTTTTTTTGACGTCACACTTTCCCATACCCGTGTCTCATTGGCAACAATGATCTACATTTAGGTTTCTGATGCCTCGCGTCAAAACGAAAACAAAAAAATAAATACAAGCCACATGCCCTGTATATATTCTTGTACAAAGTTCCATGCTTATTCTTAGGATTCCTTTGTTCATTTAAGTAAACTTATTACTTGGGTTCAACTCACTCCACCAGAAACCCCATTATTTTTGAACTGCAAGCCTTTTCCTATAAACTAATTTAACTTCCAGCTTTACCATATCCCACAAATAAATTCCTGAGGATATTTTAGTGGCCCGCGGTCCCAGAAGTTTTAAATTGCAGTTTTTAAATAGTTGCTCCAAGTCTTGTACGGCTGTTGTGTCGGAGAGCACCCCAAGGAAGTCAAAATTAAAAAAAAAAGAATGTCGTTTTAAAATTAACAAAGAGGAAAACGAACAATACAAATAGGTACTCTGCTAAAACTGGGATTCCCCCTATTATTTCTCTAATTTTGCAGATAGAGAAAAAACTTTTCCCTTATATACAAATATTGGATATGTTACTAATCCAGAGTGTTTACTATGCATTGACGACTTTGAACTAAAGCACCCCAAAGAAAGGGCTTCAAACGGTTGAAACTTGCTAGCTCATTGTTATTTTTCAACTAGGGTCCCTTTGTCGCTAAGCTTCCTTTAAAAACTCTATTGTGTACATTTTTTCGTGCTAACTCTTTCATCGCTCAAAGGGAAATTTTAAAATTAGGAACGATTGTCACATTTTCTTGAAACTGAAAATTAATTTGCATCGTTTAGCAAGCGCGGGTAATCTAAGGGTATTTGATCGCTTTAATTATTACACCGAAGCTGAGATCTTGCTAGCCGAGGACTTCTTTTGATTTATTTTGTTCTCGTTCGGAAGAGGGACAAGTCTGATGTACGTTGGGGCGGGATATGGACAATAACAAATGAAACTGGAGAGAAATGTAAAAACAAAAGCAGGATTAATTCGAGGCTAATTTATTTTCTTCACGAGAAATAAAAAGCGAATATTGTTTGGCAAAACAAAGAATTGTAATTCTCGCAAACAATAGCTATTAACGATGCCCTTTCCTTTTTAAGGAAAGAATACACAAGAATTTGCAAATTTCTAAATTTTTATATCAGTCTAAAAATATATTGTGTTAATATTCTGGATTCTGATTTATATGTAATGCCTAATTAAAAGAAAGGACTGAAAGAATGAAAATATTACAGAAAAGTTTCCATCAAATTTTCTCATTAGGCTCGAGAGGTAGGTATAAGAGATAATAAATATTAAAAAATGTATTATAAGGCAGTTAAAAAATTTTCAATTTCAGTTCTTCTCAAGATTTGACATTTTATAACGGTTTTCTTTTATTTTAATATCGCCAGAAATCTAAATAATGACGATTACCTGGTACCTATTGGTAAAAAGGGCATTCCAATGACGTGTCACGTATAAAAAAATAGAAGATCTGGGCTGGACCTGGATTTATGAAAATTAAATATAATTCAAACAAAATCGACCTGTGCCAGCAATTTTTCTTACATTCCAGAATTGTTGCATTCCATAATTCATAACAGATACTTCTTGTCTTCGAAGCCAAACAAAACGTTGTTCTCAGTTAAAATATGTTTGTTAGAGGGGTTGTTTACTACTCCAAAATAGAAGTAGGATATTGAAATTTTTGTCAAGTTTTTGAAAAATCGGGATATTTTCTAATGTATCTATTTCTTCCTTTAATATAAACATAACTTTAAAATGTTATGTTGAAGCATCAGTATTTTTTACTGACGAGACAATATGACAAGAAACAAAAAGCAGGTAAAGAAATTACATTATAGCTAACAATATGGACTCTGCAAGTCCATTTTCTTTTTACGCCCAGAAAGCGCAAGAATTCTTATACTCATTGTTTAAAGGGCCACTAAAAGAGAATGCACTAGTAGATATCTTCGTTTAACAAAATTAACTTCTAAAATTATTGTAGGGGTTTTTAAGGATAGGGTTCGCCAGTTAAAACTCCCCAGGGCCATAACGATTTTATTGGAAACCGCATCCTGGTAATCTCGATTCGTTTGGGGGATACAGGGCGATTCTCGTTTTGTCGCGTTTGTTTTAAGCCTGCCATAATTTTTTTTGCTTGTGGATATTTTCGATTTTAATAAAAAAATTGCAACAAGCTTTTTGAAATCAAAAAGTTTCTCGCAATTTGGCATTAACACGCCTTATCGAAAACCTAAACTTATTTTATTCGTTTTAGTACATGGCTTAAAAAATAAAAACTTGTTTAAAAAAATGTACCTACTTTTTATTTCATTTTGTGTTTTTTAGTATTTGATTCCCATGTCATGAGGATTGTAAAGAAATCCGCCATCTTGGGGCATCCGCCATATTGGATTTAGTATGAGTCACTCACTTTATCGCCAACCCCTTTCATTTGATACCCAATACCCATGTCAAGGAGGTTGTGAAGAAATAGGTAATCCGCCATCTTGGGGCGACCGCCATATTGGATATAGATTGATAAATTACAATACTGTGTATACTAGATTGTCTTGTCACCAGCACCAAAAGTATGTGCAAAATTTCAGCTCAATCGATTGGTTGGAACTGCGGGTTAAAATTCAGTTTCAAGATTTGTTTGACCACATACTAACAGGTGAAGTTAAATAAAAGCTTGTACAAATCAGCCCAAGTTTTGATTTTTCATTATTTAAATGCGGGGTGAACATGGAAAAAATGTAGGAAGTTAATCCTAGGAAAGGTTTTCCGTCGAGCTTTTGTTTTCAAAAATGAGAAAATATATTTAACACGAAAATTTGGGTTATATTAACTATCAAAAGAAGGGTTTCATAAAATGATTATTTCGATCACTTCTAAGTATTACAAAGGGGTGAAACCCCTTTGGTTTTTTTAGTTATAACTTTTTAATGAATTATTTTGGAAATAACGGGTATTCATCTAAAAGAAGGTATATTTTATTACTACTTTTTTAATAACTAAGCTTCGAACCAACATTGTGGCCTTCGTCAGGATATTAAATTAAAATTATAAGTAAATTTTTTGTAATTAATATCATAAGGGCATCTAATTTTTCCTAATAAAATCGAAAAAACACGTAATATTTTAACAAGAAGCATGAGTACTGGTGGCAACAAAAATCCGAGTCGAAGACGAGGATTTTTGCACCTGCACGAATGTATTTGTTAAAAAGATATTACTTAGCATTGTGTTTTTTGGATTTTTTTTTCACAGGAAAAATTAGATGCCCGAATGGTATTTGACAAGACTATTTCATGAGTAACAGAGATTATTCTGCATACACATAGCTTACACAACATGCTACCTATTATACAACAGCTGTCATGTTTTGCCGCGGGTAAACTCGAAAACACTGCTGACAGTTGCTGTCATACAGTTTTTCCATCTAGAAACCATTTGTAATTCAAAATTGCATGTTTGTGATTGGTGGAAATTAAGACAAGGGAAATAGTCACTAGTAATCGCCCTAGTGCTTGAATTATTGCCGGAAATTTTTCGAGTACACGAATTTTTTGAAAATTATCACGAGTCGCGTAGCAAATGCGATTATACCTGCACCCTGTCGGCGTTGGTTTATTTTCTGAATGTGTCATAAATTTAAACGGAGGCGGAGGTCTAAATAACAATAAAGAATTTAAAAGTTATATAAATTCATTGATATATAATGCTTAATTATACCGCAACATAATTTATAAGCCGCATAATTTAGAACAGTGTGAAACACACAAACTTTAAGAAGTAGGTACGTGTTTGTATCCAACAGATTCGCGGTTGCTAAGCAACGAAGTGATAATTTGCACAAGTGCAATTACCGGTAATTGCACTAGTGCAAATTATCGCTAGCAGAGGCATATCATTGGTTGGATTTTTATGGAAGAAGCTACCTTATTGGAAGCAAGCAGTATGAGGGAAATAATCACTTATAATCTCCCTAGAGCATGAATAAAAAGTTTCTAGAATTTTAATTCATGCTCGAGGGAGATTCGGTACGAAAATTTCATGTCTAAATTATTTGAAAATACAATTAAATTGGTGACATTATGGTGACTGGTGTTATTGTTGTATAGGAGGGAGATTTCCACTTATTAATCTTACAGCTAGGTGCTTATGGGTGGGTGATTTCCGAAAAATACGCAAGTTGCCATGGAAACGTTAAGAAATGCTTGTGTTTTATTGGTTGTACCTTGTCGACATTAAATTTTCATAAATAAACTTATGCGAAAAAATCATTTATAATTTTTATTGCTCACTAGAATTAATTTTGATAAGTTGCTATTTACTGTTTGCGTTAGTGTCTAGGTGCAAATAAACCGACTATCAGGGCCCATCAGGGAATACCTGCATTTAAAGATGAATCTGCTAGAACGTTTGTTCTACGCGATTTGAATAATCTATAAAGGGGGCCGCCTGCCCGGTCGGTGGCGCCCCCAGACTCCCCGAATATGGAACTTCATTTTACTGCCCTAACACAGAGGACCATATCGAGAATAGAATAAATCCTGGAGCGTTTAAACCGAGTGAACTTTCTTAATCAAACATGCTCTTTCCCGAGCCCCGACGGAAGTTCCCCAACTTTTTCAGGGATAAACTTTATGCTCGCTTGATTCGCGAGCGGCGGCTGGCACCCCTCCAGCCAGACTTTTAAATTTCGATTGAGTTGTTTTACATACAATTTAATGGACGATTACGGTGGTTGGGTCGATGATTGATTGTTGTGCGACAATCCATTAAACGGGCATTACAAGAAGCCGGACCGAGCGAGACTTTGGCAGAAAAAAGTTAAATCGGGGCCATCGGGGGCTATTTCATCTATACCTAGTACACTTTCCAATAGTTTTATAACCACTAGTCAGTACGTTTGAAACATGACCTACCCGCAGGGCGGAAAGTGAAAATCTTAAGATTGTATAAAATACAGTGTCCCAATAAGGACTCCCGTCGCCGATATCTCCGGAACAAAAAGAGATATTTTAATTCTGCAAGCGTTGTTCGCTAGGACGTGAAGAGGGCTTTATTCGTAACTGCTAAGAGTTCATTTTGACATTGGCGTATAGATGGCGCTGCGGTGTTAAACCTTTGGAGAAAGAAAACGCGTATGAAATTTTATTTCGATAAAAACTTATTTCAGCGGCTCTCGAATCATCTATGTAATATCAAATCCTCATGTTAATACAAATAAATACACACTTTATAATTTAATTCCATTACCTATAATTCACGACTCCAAACTAATCATAATTGTACCAAGAAAAGGTGATTATGGGCAAACACTCAAAGTTAACAAAAAGAAAAACTAGTAACCGCATACACGTCTTTCATGCTATTTGGCAATCATCAGTACGGTGTAATATTAACCAAATCAAAAGATAGGCATGATTTGGGAAGCAACAAATGAAGTCCAGGCAGGAGCCAACAGCACATTTGCAGCTTCAGTCAGCTCCAAAATAGGGGATGTGCCTTATTGTCATTGTATCTTGGGTTATGAAGATTTCCACGCAGGTCGCTTTAGCAGCCTCCGTGGCTATGTTAGTACAAGCCCCAAAATAGTGGATATGCTGACTGAAGCTGCAAATGTGCTGTTGGCTCCTGCCTGGACTTCATTTGTTGCTTCCCAAATCATTCCTATCTTTTGATTTGGTTAATGTTACACCGTACTGATGATTTCCAAATAGCACGAAACACTTGTATGCGGTTACTAGTTTTTTCTTTTTGTTAACTTTGAGTGTTTGCCCATTATCACCTTTTCTTGTAATTGTTACATTTACACTCGCTAATCTTACATCCTTATTGTCATAATTATACCTTCAACCCGTTATCTGGCTCTTTCCGCAGATAAGAATACTTACACAACATTAAAGACACATGACAAATGTAAATCTTTAGGGAAAAATACATCCGTATGTTCTATGGAACAACCTATTATTCAACATTTAGTAGACCTATTTGTGAAACGAAATTATTATCAGAAAAAGATAAAATTCCTCAAGAATGTGACACTAGGATAGGCTATACCAATAGTGAAATTTGGCATAAATTGGAAAAGAGTAATAGCTGGTTATACGTTTTACAAAAAGAAACTGACGTTGGAACGTAGCGTATCTGAAAGACTTGGTAATTTGGAGAAACTTTTGTTCTATGGACAATTTTCCTATTGTTACTAGTTTCTGAGATAACCGCTCTACAATGTAATTTAACAAAAATGAGCTAAATAGCGTGGTGATTAGTTTGAGCGGCCTGCAGCAAAAATTGATCCCGATTACAACCACAAATATCGTGATGAAATCCGGGATGCCAAAAAGAAATTTGAAAATTCTTTTTCTCGAAAACTACGTCCGACCAGGAAAAACCAAGGCCAGATTCATGTTCAGGGACTTTGAAAATAGGGGAGGTAGCCAAAATTTCAAGAAAATCAGGGATGGATTACACTATTGGAAATAATTACCGAATTTCTAAAAGGTAAGTGAATTATCACTTATAATATTCCAAGTGCAAAAATATCCGGCAGTTAATTTGTGCAATCGGGATATTCGGTAAGAAAATTTCACACCGAACAAAAATTAATTTAGAATTTCAGTGTACATTTTATGTTTTTGAGTTAAATTTTATTTACTAAAGTTGGTGGAAATGTGTGTTTTTAGGAAATTGTCTTCTTTCGGCAACTGGCGTACAATAACATTAAAAGTTGTTGTTTAGTTGTATGTAATTATTAAAATATCAGTAGTATTTTTTGATCCATCTACTTTAGTTGTATGCAATTACGAAAAGTAGATTAAACACAGTCTACTTTTTGTTTCTGAGTTAAATTTTATTTACTAAAATTGGTGAAAATGTGTGTTTTTAGCAAATAGCCTCCTTTCGGCAACTGACGTACAATAACATTAAAATCAGTAGTAGGTATTTTTTGATCCACCCCTTTAGTTGTATCACAGAATAAATAGCTTTGCAACAGAAGCCTCCTTACGGACATGTGTCAAAAATAAGCGAGTCTCCATTTCAATTTACAGAAAGACAGACAGTATTTTAAGCATAAATTTGGTTCTAATACAATCTCTTTCTTATGTGGATTAACGTGAAATCGAATAAAATGCATATTATTCATGTCTTTAGAAGATATTTCCCTAAAAAGCGAGTCTCCTTTTGACACATGTCGCTAAGGAATTGTCTGTATTACTCGTTAGTCTGTGGTTGTATGTAATTATTAAAAGTAGATTAAACACGGTCTACCTTATGTTTCTGAGTTACATTTTATTTACTAAAATTGGTGAAAATGTGTGTTTTTAGCAAATAGCCTCCTTTCGGCAACTGACGTACAATAACATTAAAATCAGTAGTATTTTTTTATCCACCCACTTTAGTTGTATGTAATTATTAAAAGTAGATTAAACACAGTCTACTTTATGTTTCTGAGTTACATTTTATTTACTAAAATTGGTGGAACTATGTATTTTTAGAGAATAGTTTTTTCCGTCAACTAACCAACAATAAAATATAGATTTCAAATACCTTTGATCCATCTACTTTAGTTGCATTAAATTGGTTAAAACAGATGACATTTAGTCTACTTTCTGTTCTTGAGTTAAATTTGATTTACTAAAATTGGAGGAACTATATTTGTTTTTAGCAAATGATAGTTTCTATTTTTCAAGCGAATCAAATTATATAAAAAAGTAAATTTTGCTTATTGGGGATAGGCGGTCATGGCTATGACAGATGTTTCACGAATGTCATTATTTCTTCTCTGTATTTTCTACAAAATCATTGTCAGATAGTTTAATAAGTCCGTGCAGATTATACGATGAGTTGTCTTAAAAAGTACGGGGTTTGTTCATATTGCGACGAATTGAGTCAGGTAAAAATATTCCATTCCAAACTAACCTATTTAGTGGACTGTGGACTGAATTGAATATTGTGTACCAGAAATGTCAAATGTAGCAAATCGTAAAGGCTTATTCAAGAAAATTCAAGAAAAGCTGTTGCAAATATCTGCTAAGTTTAACAGAATTAGCAAGAATGAATTGAACAAAATAGTTTCAAAATATTACATTTACGTGCTTAAGCACAGACATTTGGTAAATTTGGAGTCTCCTGTCCTTTGCTATTCGCCATTGGGAAAAGATGATTTTGAAGAGGAATTTCAAAAACACTTAAATTTTGTTATGCAATCAAATAAAATGTAGTTTTGATAATGAACCTGAATAAAAAATATGTTATTTTGATTTGTGAAAGGTGATTCTGATGGTATTGTATAATGTCACTTTTGAACTCCTCTGTTAAACGTCAAAAAATATTCACTATAATTTTGCTTTGGTACCCTAATGTCAAAAAATATCCGCTGAAATTTTTTCGTTGTCATGGGAACGAGCTAAATTTAAGAGACCTGATTGGCTAAAAAATAGAGGTGTGAAATTTTCCTCGGAATTATTTCATAATAATTTTATAATGGATATCTCAAGGTATATATCTTTTCTTTTCTCTATTTAAAAAGAGGCAAAAACATAAAAAAAATACGTAAAAGTTAGTTTGTTCAAAAAAAATTTCGACTGCGGGACTATCCACCCCGATTTGACCCAACTCTACAATAACTCACTGCTTTTTCTTGTAAATACATTTACACTCACAATCTTACATCCTTGTTGTCATTATGATTATTATTCAAAAGAGAGAAAAATATCAGAAGAAATAGTTGTTTGTCAAGAAATTGCCATATAATGTAAATAGAATCTTCATCTTGCGGAATATTTTGTTTGCGCGCCTTTATCAAAGCAGCTCAAAAAGTACAAATTACATCTAAATAGAGCCCATAAGACCGCACCGGAATTCGGGGTGAGACCATTCATCACCCTCGTTCTTTCAATTATTGATGTTCTGCTAACATGCGCCCGGTGATACGCGTGTTTGAACTGTTCGGATATAGTTAGCCAATAGTCGATGGATTTCAGTGGCAACGAAACACGCAGGATGAGGAATAGGGTACTAGTTTTTTTGTCGGATAAGTACCAAATTGCACTGATTTTTTTCTCGCTTTACAGTTCAAAAGATTTTGGGAGTTTATTGTTTAAAATCGTCTGACGGTCACTGATTTGGATAGAGGGTACATTTGATAATATATGGTCAGTCTAAATTTTATGAAGGTGATCTCTAACCCCTTTAAGGTTGTTACAATAACGAGGATGATAGAAGCTACACGTAATCTATCAGACCCATGGTTAAAATTTCCGCGAGGCAAAAAATATCTTGCAAAAAAATTTATATAAAATTTAATAACTAAATTAAAATTCCTATTATACCTCAACTTGCACAGTAAAAAATCCATTGTTAAAATTGACTCGAAAAGTGGTCTATATAAGTCCACACCATATCTGGTGAATTGTACACCTTCTTTTTTGGTCAATTTCACCAAATGTTCTGGTGTCAATAAGAAATATGCTGGTGTGAATATTTAACACGCCGTTGTGTAAGATTAACACCGTGTTGTGTAACTTTTACACGCAATTTGATCAAAATGGTGTAATTTATTTTATTTGGTATTTAAGATTAACACCGTGTTGTGTAACTTTTACACGCAATTTGGTCAAAATGGTGTAATTTAATTTATTTGGTATTCCCATTTTCTTCTTTTTTCCCTCTTATAGTTTTACATATACGTACTTTATTTCAAAGAAATTTCAAATGTCATTGATAAGTACAAATAAAGGAAATGTGTTATTTGTAAAAATAAAATAAAACTAAAAGATAAAGAAGCTGTATGAACCAGGCATAATAATAATATGTGCTTGGTCTTCGATTTAAATTATTTGTAATTTGTAATATAATAAACAGTAAAAAGTAAAGAAAATACTTTATTTTAGTTCCAAAATATATGAACGATTCCTTAAAATAGGTATAAAAAGATCAACATTTTCTTTCTTAAAGCTGTAAATAAATATTCATTCTCACATCCAAAAATATTTGGTTAAACAAATTATGTATATAATATCGTACGAATTTGTAAGAAAAGTGTGCCTAACCACAAACACAAGAAATGCTTTATGTTAGAAGGTTATTTATACTCATACTGCAAAAAAGCATTTTCTTACAAATTCGTACGATATTTTGATGCGACCAAACTATTTCGTACAAATTCTCATACAATGTAACTGTTGCCTTACAGAACTGTCCGTGTGAGACAAAAACTAACTTCAAACGTTGTGATACAGCGATTTAGTTAGATAGGCCTGTTATCACAAGCACAAGCAGGTCCCAACTAAATCAGAGCCAATCAGCATCAAAACAATCAGAACAGTCAGATAATTTAAAATCCGTCATTCAGATTCGCGACTGGTTTCTGATCTCGGTGAGAACAAACTCATATCAACACAGTCGATGCGTATAGGTTAGGGGCTATCACCTCGGCTATTACACGGTACCTTTCGTCGTCACATCTGCATATTCGCCTGTCGTTTTAATCCATCTGACTTCACTATGAAATTTTACTTTACATAACAACACCATTTTTGCACTAGCTGTCAATAGAATCACTTTTATACCAATTATACGCGCCACGCGGTCGGGTCACATGTCAGACAAACTGATAAGCTCCGTCGCGCAACACGTTCGACAAACGACTGATGCCATAGCTTCGATTTCCTTAGATTTTACACCCGTAACTGGTGAAATGCCTCCCCCCTCTCATCACCCTAACACGAAATTGTGTTAATACGTTCAATTTAACACCGCTTAGTGCTAAGGGACACCGAATAGTGTTAAGGAATACCGCGTGATGTGAACAAACACGAAGCCATGTTAGAAATATAAAAAAATTACGCCCCTAAGTGTAAAAATTAACGAATTTGTTGTAGTGTGGATTTTACCAAACGAGGTTTGGTTAAGATTTTTGGAATCCACCAACTTTCTTGTCAATTTTTCATCAAATTTCTTTCACCACTTACACGAAGAGGATTTACACACACCGATTTTTTTTACAGTGTAGCATTGAGTTTTAAGAATTATAAGACAATACAATTTATTGGTTTTAATTCGTTTCAAAATGAAAGTTGGTGTGCCAGGATTTTCTGCGAACAGTTTCAAAAATGCCTCGGATTTTCTATTATATAATGACGTGACCATAGACGCGACCGACGTGACAGCCACATGCCACTTTCGGTGATAGAAGGGCGGATCCATTTTAGCTTTTAAATTTGTGGTACTCGGCGCAGAGCGAGGTGTTTTCTTATTTTACAAGTAGAGGCCACATAAAACGCATCTACCCTTGAAACCTTGAAATTTCCATGGGTCGCCTCCGTACAAAAAAAGCCTTTTGTGCGGCGCGCATGTTTTATCCGCGACCGTACTCAAGCTATCCGAAACTTTCGGTTCGATAATGCCGTATCGCGCACGTGAAAACCCCATGGCGGATGAAATCCCGTTCAAAGGTGCACGGGCGCCACCTGCCCCGACGAGGCGCAAATTCGACGAAAGCCGAAAGCCGTCGTCCGCCTCAAATCCGGCGCTATCGAGGAACGCCTTTATGGAAATGGCCGTTTGTATTGTGGCGCGGCTGGACGTTTTGGAAACCGGCTCGAAAAGTTTAAAATTACATTTAAATGGTGCACGCATTTGGGTGTTGGGTCGTTCGTCGTGACAGTTCATGCAATTTTCATGTCTGGCTAACATGCATCGGTTTATGTTCTTCAAAGAGGGACCGCGTTATCTAAATATACAGGGTGAGTCACATCTAAAGGCAGAGCCGAAAACACAAGGTAGAATTCGCTAAAATAAGCACATATGCTTAATAAACATTAGCTCAAAAACGCTTGGTTCTCCATATACAGAGTGTTGAAACTGTTCCAAATATTTTTTAATTTTTTTCTAGCCCGTTTAGGAATTATTTTATACATATTATGGGTTGTCATTTTGTGCAATAATTTGGCCCTGTTCAGATGAGCAGCGGCGTAGATATAAATAATTTTATTTTAAATGACAGCATAATCACCTTGACACTAGTTTAAAAAATCCGAAATTACGAAGAAGCTGTACCAGAAATAAAAAAAATACCAAGAGGCACTTTTTGTTCCAAATTAAATGGGCTATCCAAAAAAGGCAAAATTTTTGGTTTTGCACAGGGCCGTACTACTTTTTTTCTACAATTATGTACAGTAACTATTTGTACCTACGCCGCTGGTGATCGGAACGCGGTCAAATTATTCCACAAAATGGCAACCGTCCAGTGTATAATGTGTACCAAATTTGGTTGGAATTCCTAAATGGGATCGAAAGAAATTAAAAAAATATGTTATTTTTGGAAAATTTTCAACACGCTGTATATGGAGAACCAAGCTTTTTTGGGCTAATGTTTATTAAGCATATGTGCTTATTTTAGCGAGTTCTACCTTGTGTTTTCGGCTCTGCCTTTAGATGTGACTCACCCTGTATGTGGGAAGAAGGAATTCCACCCACTAATTTGCTTAAAAGTTTCCGGTTATTCATTGGTTAATTTCTGTTTTACAAGCTTTTATTTAACTTCCAATGTATTGTGTTTGACATCCGATTGAGCTGAAATTTTGCACACACCTTTAGTTCCGATGATAATACAATATACAATACTCAATATTGTAATACTTTCAAAATGGCCGTCGCCACAAGATGGCGGATGATGTATTTTTTGTCAACCCCCTTAATATGGGTATCAAATAAAAGGGCTTGAAGAATAGAAAACGATAGAGTTAGTGACATCACACTAAATTCAATATGGCCGCCGCTCAAAGATGGCGGATAATGTATTTTTTGTAAACCCCCTTAATATGGGTATCAAATGAAAGGGCTTGAAGAGTAGAAAACGATAAAGTTAGTGACATCGCACTAAATTCAATATGGCCGCCGCTCCAACACGGCGGATTACATTTTCTTTTCCCTTAATATGGGCATTAAAAGAAAGGGCTTGAAGAGTAGAACTAAAATGTTGAAAATAAAATTAATAGTAAAAAATAAATAGTAGCTTTTATTTAAATGCTCTGAAAAGAAGAAAATAAACTTTATAATAAATCAAACCAAGGCAAACCCATAATTTTGTTACATTATACAACTGTATATGCTATAAAAGCTTGTCGCGAGATTTTCGTGTGTAAATTTCTTTTATAGGAAAATACAATTTCTACTTATAATTGCTTTCGTCAAAATATATATGGTCGCGAGATTCTCGTGTGTAAATTTCTTTTTCTACTCCTATGCTAGTAACATACCTATTAAGTGACGGTTTAGGTTATAAGTAAGTTCATTGTTACGAACACTGACACGTAATGACTGACATGTAATGACTGACACGTAATAAAAAAAAGTTACGTATCTAAAACGCAATTATCACGGGTGCCTTGTTAGCGCGGCATCCGCGTCACCATAGCAACTAACCAACATACTAATTGTTGCCTGTCAGATAATCAGAAGTATAGTTTATCTATTATAATAGTTTTTCTTTCGTCGAAGAAAAATTATAATACAATACGTTGTAAGCTTATTACATACTCGTGGAATTACAGCACTCGCCGCTGCGCGGCTCGTGCGCAACTTTTCCACTCATACGTAATAAGCTGTTTACAACTCTCGCTATGTAATATACTATTTATAGAAAAATACATTTTCTACTTAAAATTACTTTCAAGATATATACCTAATATATTCTCGCGACGAGCTTTTATATCATATACAGTTGTATGATGTAACAAAATTATGGGTTTGCCTTGGTTTAATTTATTATAAAGTTTATTTTCTTCTTTTCAGAGCATTTAAATAAAAGGTTGTTTTTAAAAATATTTGTTTACTTATAATTTTATTTATAGTATCTCCTAATGAATAAAAGCCGTAATACTTGATTGTATTAATTACTATACCACAGAAAATTTGTAGTATATTTTCTGTGATTATACTGTGCACTACTATACATTATATTATATTTAGTTATATTAGTGATTATAGTATTGAGAAGATGTCCCACCGCTGTGAATTCAAGCGACTAAGATTTAAGCTCCACGTGTAGCTACTGATTAAAAAGAATGCTAGTAATCGCTACATGCTACTGTAATGCAAAGTTGTTGACTTGTTACATACCGCCCTCTATGAATGATAGCCTGTAGTTTAATTTCTTCAATTCAAGATGTTGCTGATTTTCATTTCTCGGTTTCCCGTAGCAGTTTTTATTTTTCCAAACTACGAGTTGCTCAAAGGCTAACGATTCAATGTAGTCAGAACTAACATACACTTTATGTACGTACAGATATTATCTCTGTGATTCCCAGTTGACCTTTGATCTTACTCCCAAAATCCCCCGACCCATTTCAGATACGGATCTGCGACAAAAACCATCAATTAAACATGTTTATGTTCGTTTTATCTGCGAAATAACCAAATTACAGAAGAATAAAAGTGCCCCTCCCCACGAAACTGCCACATTCCGCACTATTATTTCATCCTGATTGCGTTGTGATGGCGACGTCGTGAAAGAAACAACTAGACCAAGGCCACCTGTATTTATCTTCGCTACGTGTCATAAATGGGATTAAAGAGAGGACCCCAATAACCGATGCGAGCATGATCTGCAAATAAACGAATTGGCACTAAATTATAAACGAGGCGAAAACTCGAGGGAGGAGGTCAGGGTCCAAGAAGATGTTCTGCGGGAAATGTACAGGAGAGCACTTGGAGGTAATTTATCTGTTTCTACCTACAATAAGATTATACAGGATGCCCTCCAATAATTGATTAAAAATACATGGGTTCCCGTTAAGTTATTGCCAAAATAAAAAAATGTCGAGGGGGCTTCCACAGGGAGATGGAAACAACATAGATATGTAGTCGTAGATAGATCAAAAATCAGTTTCTCGCACCTGCGAGTACATCTCAGTCGACAGGAATATCTCCAGCCGATCCGGAGATTCAACGTAAGGCGAATTTCCAGTTTCGATGTGACTTTGAATGCCATTCACGCCAGACGCTTTAAAATGTCCCTGGGTGCATTGCGATTATTTTCCCAAGAATTAAAATGTGAAATATGGGGATTTCTCAACAAAGAATTGTCCACGAGCAGGTTGTCCTACGCATTTTGATCCTATAAAAATCAGGTTAAAATTAGACTTGGAAGTTTCTAAGTGCTCCACCTAATGCACGGGCGTAGCCAGGATTTAGTTTTGGGGGGGGGGGTTAGTTTGAGAAGTAAATAAAACAACAAAAATATACTTACATGAAATTTAATATCTATATATTCATCCGAAAAACTACGACATATTTATAAAGTTCTTAACTTTAAATGAAATGGATAAATTAATTTCGTTCCTCTGCGCTAAATCTAAAACCATTAAAGAAGAAATCTTCGGCTTTTTCTTTTAAATATATCCACTACTTCATCTGCATGAATTTCTGTTCCATAGTGAATGTTCATTAGAGCCAAACCATTAAGTCTGTTTTCACTTGTAGTGTTTCGTAAATAGTTTTTCAGTCTCCTTAGGCTCGAGAAAGACCTTTCTGGGGTAGCAGTGGATACAGGAATGATAGCCAAGATTTGTAGTAATGTGTAAATATTAGGATAAAGGTTTTTATCGCACATATCTAGGCATTCCAAGCTAGATTTCGGGGTAGGCAGTCTTCTTATCAGCATGCAAGGTAGCTGAAGCTTTGATAGCTAAATCCAAATTTGTTTCTTTATTAGAAACCCCTTGACCTTGACTACACCACTTTTTCCAGTAGTCCATACCTTTAGGTTTATCACCCTTCCTTTTTTTCCCCTCCATTTTTCGACAGTAATAATGATTCACGTATCTATCCTTAACAAGGTCATCGAATAACAGCGCACTAAAATTACTCACTTACACGGTACACTTAATTCTCTTCACTATTCGTTCACCACTTTTCACTTTTATTCGCTTCGAGTTCGCATGGAACAATACTGCCGTAAGCGCGGTCACGCGCCGCGGCGCCGCTTATATAGCAGCCCAGTAGCCGTCCACAAACTTCCACGAACTTCCACAAAGTTCCGCTCATTTCGACCGAGGGGCGTGGCGAATAATCGAGAAACAACGCAAAGTGTCCCTACAATACAAAATAGTTCGGCTGCAACTGCGTCTGCCTCTCGTCAAAAGATGGCGCTAGGCGCTACTATTACTACATAATATATTCAAACGTAATAATAATTTAACTCTTCACTCCTCGTATTTTTTCGGTATAATATTAGGTAATATTTTGCTTACTTCGGGGGGGGGGGGGGGTTTGAACCCCCGAAACCCCCCCCTTGGCTACGCCCGTGACCTAATGCCTAATCTAAAATGACCATTTCTTTTGACTACTCCGTTACCGTTCTATCGGATGTAAATTTCCGCACGTAGAATTTGAAATTCTTTTAAAAAATTTAAAATGCTCTATACCTACCAGCGCACTTTTTTGAATTTCCAAAAATATTAACCTGGGCCGAACAAGGTCTCATCCGACGTAGTTTGAAATTCAAATTCAAAAATTGTCCAACCCGAGGGTTGGAATATTAAAAAAAATCATTTATGCCAAACTGGTGGGCCTCATGCCTTCTGGGCCATAAGTACTTACTATTCAGCGGTTTTTTATTGTTCCTTTACATAGAAAAGATAAAAGTTTAATTTAAAAATATTTTATTTTGTTGTGTACCTATAGTGTTTCCTAACCATATCAGAGCTAAACGAAAATCCCACTATACACCAAGTCCCTGTTTCACAGTGGCACCCAAGTACGTCTATACTGGGATCTCCAGAAGTATTTTGTTCAGTAAAACAAAATTTTGTAGTTAGTAGGTAAAAAGAAGTGGAACAGAAACGAATAGTAACAAAGTTTGGCATCCTTTTCAAACAGATTTATTGCCTAAATGAAGAAAAATAGGTAGATAGTTTACCAAAGCGTAGAAGGGCCAGGGATTTTTTTAATTTCCTACTTTTCTACGAAATTATGTATAATTTCGTACTTTTTTACGAAATTATGTATAATTTCCCACTTTTCTATTGGGGGATGGTGCATGCACATGGCGGGATGCTGTTTCCGGTTTCACAGTGACGGGCACCTTTCAGTTGTTTCAACAAATTAATCAAGGCAGAAATCCTTATTTTTCGTGAAATTAGTACCTATACAATACAGGCCAAAAATTATAAGGCACGTTTATGTCTTTAAGTTTGGGAATCCTTGATAATATAGTAATATGAAATTTCCAACTATGAAGAGGTACACAAACGCCTATGCCACTTTGGTACCTACATGACTCAAAAGTTAATTTAAATTATACATTTAGTTTTGGCAGTCAGGGAAGAGCCACACGCTGCACAGCTAAGCATAATAACTCGAAAAATATCCAAGCACCACATAGATACTGGCACCTATCAACATATCATAATATATCAAAATATTGTGTTAAATGTTGGTTCCTACACACGGCGATTTCCGTCTCACTTATTTTATAATGCCCATAGAGCTTTGACTCCTTCCTGGGGTTCTGTATTCAAAGGTCTAAGATCCCATTATCTCGAATTATCTCGAAAAAAGAAGCACTCTATTATATCAGGAGCAACAATTTTACAAAAATGTTCACACTTTTAAGATAGAACACATTGTATGTCGAATTATCTCGAAATAAGTTAAACCCAAATATGCACTTTCCTGGGGTTGTTTATTAAAAGTCTTAGACAGTGACTTTGTTGACAAAGATCCAATAATTATTTTTTTTTATTTGTTGGTTAGCATTTTGTAAAATATAAATTACTTTTGTGTTTATTAATATTTTTTCAATAATTTCAAAGTTCCTTAAAAATTCACACATCTGCAATGTCATGCATGTAATTTGTTATATATTTTCTCGACTTTAGCATCAAACATTTTCAAAACGTTGTAGATATTTGTAAAATTGACCCTCATTTAAAAGCTTTATATCTGAATATCTTTTGATGAAAATTGGTACCTTCGCAACCATTTTCAAGGATACTAAATCAGATGGCGGTGTCAGACATTCAATAAAAAATCTATAATAATATGTTTGCATGTTTAGAGGTATAAACATATTAGGCCCTGTTTGAGAGAGTTTTGGGACGTAAAATGCTCGCAGAGAGCAACTTCTCACCTACCATCATCTCGAAAAAAGAAACAATTGAATATCTCAAAAACAACAATTTTATGAGGGTGTTCACTTTTAACATGGAACACACTGTAAATCAGGTTTTTATATCTGCCAAAACATATAGGTTGTTTACTCGTGTTGATCTTTTTAAACTAACGCCTTCTCATAGCATCTCGGTTTGGGATTAAACGGGAATTATTAAATATTTTTTGTCGTTTACACCTATTTGTCCGGGGACACACTGTTTAATTAGGCAGAAAACACGAAATTATCCATAATTTCGTAGAAAAATACGAAATTATCCATAATTTCGTAGAAAAGTACGAAATTATCCATAATTTCGTAAAAAAGTACGAAATTATACATAATTTCCTAGAAAGTACGAAATTATACATCATTTCGAAGAAAAGTACGAAATTATCCATAAGTTCGTAAAAAAGTACGAAATTATAAAATTCTCTGCTGTGGCCCTTCTACGCTTTCGTAGTAGTTAATAAACGCAGGGAAAAATAAAAGATAACATTAAATATGGAAAAAAGATTGCTTATTTGTGTTACCTTTATATTAGCTTAAATTCTATTGTGGAATGAAAAATATACAGAGACGCAACGGCTGTATAATCGTGTCCACAAAATACAGTGGTATGTGATTAGAAACCACAAATAAACAATCCAAATTGTAAATTAAATTGTTAGTTATCTAGTCGCGATCATTGGCGATTTAAAACCCTGTACTCTGGTAGCATTTTCCAACTGAGCACGCCTCTAAAAACCGCTGAATGTCGCAAAATTATGTTTAAAAGCGCCAACAATTCACGCAGTGCACTTTCGATAGCACAGACATTGCCAGTATATCTTCCGATATCTCTTTGAATTCATTCACGCGGCTGTAGCTTTTGAAATATTTGCCGTGCGTTTTGTTTGGCGGTGTAGGTACTTTAATTTCTACGGGATTTGCTTCCGTCCGATTTGCCTCGAAATTGCGACCTGCAAAATTTATTGTATTTGCATATATGGAAAATATGGCCACCGCGTGTTCGCGGCGTAAAAACTGGATGATCCAAAACTAAACGCCATTTCTTTGCCATTTAACGTTGTTATGAAGAATCGGCTATAAGAAAAATTCTTTCCCCAATTTCATATTTTAAGCACGCATAGCCTTCTCTTTCTTTTTTTACAGACGTTTGCAAAAAACAGTCCATTCAAAAACAGTTTAAAAACCATTGGATATAGTAAAAAAAGTGGAACCATGTCAGATGATTTTTGAAAGGAGGTTTCTTTTTGTACTTTTATTCATAACATAACATAATACAATTAATTATAGGATTAATGTTTTCCGGAATTTTCTTTGTGTGTTTCCTATCACTGTGATTTATTAAACCGTTAAAGTTTTGTGTTTATAATTGAGTGTATTTTTGCATTTGTTGAAAATCTACTTTCAGTTGGGATTTATGGAACATATAAAATAAAAAAATATTGCTCCCTCGTATTCTTTTCCTACTCATTTACCTAGGGATTTCAATCTGGGCCTGTTCCACCAGGTTGCAACTAGGTAATTTCTATGATTAAAGTGAGAGAACATATTCAGTACTTTCATGTAGGTGAGCCCGATTTTCCATTAAGACAAAAAAGCTTTAACTAAATTAAAATACTCCGCCTCATTTTGGATAAATGAGAGTATGTGTACCGATTTGCCTTGTTTTCGGAGGAATTATGATCGACAATTACAAAATTTTTAATTTTGGCATAGGTATTCATTCGAACTTTTTAATAGTGGCAAAACATTGACAAAAACCTCAAAATGTTGGGCATGACGTCACGTCCCTAAAAAATTTCATCTTAATATTTAATTTTTAGCGCCTGTCCCAGTCGCAATAAAATCGAACAAAAAAATAGTTTTTTAATTTTTTTGCTAAATCTCATATTATTATGTAATATTTGCGGCAAGTCACGTGAACACTTTTGCATACGTCATTTTTATCCCTATACCTACAAAAAAACTATTGGAAAAGTCAAATTTTAAATAGTTCCACAAACAAAGATTTTATTTTCACACTGTAAATCATTCTAAACTTTTGCATTATGGTTGCAAAAATGGCAATACTTGAAAATTACCTAAGTAGATGTTTCCTCCATATGAAGTGGTACCTATACTTACCACAAAATGCTATCAAAGAGACTATAATATCTACACATTTGATGTGTCAAAACTTCTATAACTTTTTTACAATCTTCAATAAAACACTTATCTAAATATATTCGTACAGAGCACAAACCACTAGTCTAAGAGTAGAATATTTAAAAGAGAGCGATCTACGGTGCAAAATAGTGCCAAGGGAACTTTCTTATTTAGAAACAAATTCTACAAAAGATATAGATATATTATCTATTAGGTACTATTATTTCAATAACAATAGCTTATATTTATACAGTGGTAATTCAGAAGTGAAATACTCTTTTTTTTTCTATATGAAAGCTTTCGCACTTATTTTATTGTTTCATCAGTCACTAAAAACATTATAAATAATATAAAATTTAACGATATTATTAGATTTTTACAAAATTTGTATATACTTACACTTACATAGAAAGCGAGCTTCTACTAATATATATTGTTTTCTTTCTTTTTATATAAAGCACTTTACAAAATACTATTATAACAATAATAGTTCTAATTCTTTTAATACCTGAATTTTACCTGAAGATTCAAATTGTATAAATTGCAATTATTTTTTTTTACTTTTTGTGTCATAATTAAATGTCTGTCATGCAATAATTTTTAATGAAATGTAACACTAACCTAACATGTCCGCCTAAATTTTCTATATACATGACCATTCAGTCATGATGTAAAAATTTTTAACCACAGGTGAAACAAAATAAAATAGAAATAGAAAATACATTTTTTATTTATTTTTTGGTTGATTTCAGGATTTCTTTAATTTCGGATTCGTATTCAACTATTTTTTTCCACCTGTGGTTAAATTTTTTTACATCATAACTGTATGACCCCGTATATTTTTGTTAAAAAATTTAGGCGGACATGTTAGATTAGTGTGACATTTCATTAAAATTATTGGATGACTGACATGTCAAAATGACACAAAAGGCAACTGCATTTTTATACAATCTTTAGGTAAAATTTAGGTATTAGAAGAAGTGGAACTCTTTTTTTTCTTCATAAAATTGAAAGAAAACAAAACAATATATAATATTATGTAATATGAACTCGCTTCCTATGTAAGTACACTAATTTTGTAAAAATTTAATTTTGTTAAATTTATATTTACTTATAATGTTTTTATTTAGGTACTGGATGAAGAAATAAAATAATTGCAAAAGCTTTCATATAGAAAAAAGAGTTTTTCACTTTTGAATTGGTTTTATCCCTACTAGATAAAAATATAAGCTTTTGTTATTTAACCAGTCAAGCCACGACTACCCTCCTGCTTTACTATTATTTCATAGTGATAACTTTTTGTCATATTTTCCTTAAATAAACAATTTTTGAATCGCCCTATATCTTCCGGGTCCGTCTATTTCCTAATAAACCGTTACGGGCAGCTGCGCCCTATACACCGCTCTGCATTTTTATGGAATACGTTTAAAAATCCGCGCATTAATCATAGTTTCCCCATCGTATTATGAATGAGTCTGATTTAAATTCAATACACGCAACATAAGTTTGAGGATTCGGTCGAAATATATTGAGCCCGCGTGTGTTTTATTTGCCATGAAACTTGGTATGTAAATAGCTTGATATGCTATATGGGCTACGTTCTCAGAGAAATAACCAAGGATAGAGGGAGTAAGAACAAAAAGTAAACAAAGCCAACATCTTTTTGAGTGATGCCGCGTACTCCATTGTTTACAGCATTTCATTTCAAAATAGAAGGGTTTAATAATGGGATTCAATGAAGGCACACCTCCCAGAACGCTAAATTACCAAATGTAGTTATTAATTTCTTTGTAACAACTTTAAACTAAAACTAAATTGCAGTGTAATTATAGTATCTAATTATCACTTTAATAAAATCGTCACAGATACCTCAAACCGCCCGACATGGCAACGCTGCTTTTGCTGCCGCGGGCGCCGCGTCCGTTAACTCAGCGATATTTGTTTTGTGTATGCCCAGCATGTCAAGTTTTCCGATTGTTTACGTATGCATTTCTCCCGTTTTTAATTGTTTTTCTGTTAATTTAAAGGCTATTTATTAGTATTTAGGATATAGTGACTGATTTTGTATACAATGGGACGCAGAAAGTGTGTGGTATGTGGCTACATTGATATTTCTCAGGACATAACCTATCTCAGGTAAACGTTGTACACACGGGCCCAATGTTTGTTTACTTCGGTAAATTTGCATAAGATGTTGGTTGACTACAAACGTATGTATTTTGAGGCTGTTGCTCCCTCTATCCTTGGTTATTTCTCTGAGGCTACGTTTTAACCCGACCTGGGAATAAATATGTTAAAAAGGTATGTTATGGTATGTTAGTACGCATACGTGGGATACAGGCACTTAATATTTTTCTACTTTTTTGTTTTCATTTTTGTAGAATGCCGAAGATATTCAGTGAGCTTATTCACGTTTGTTTTTTAAATAGTACGGTTAAATCTATCACAAATCTGTCACAAAGGTGGTAGATTGAACAAATCCGGGAAAGCCGAATTTTTTGCTATGTTGTTACTGTCGATTAGAAATGTCAAAACCCAAACAAAAAATTGTGCAAGTTCCAAGCTCTACATCTTTTTTCTTCTACCTTTTTTCCTCCGACCCATAAGAAACGAAGATAAATCGTTTCCAAAAGTTTTTCATCATTTTCATCTTTACTAAATATTGAACCAATGAGTAAAGGTCCTAATACATTACTGAACGGTTGAACGAAGTTTTCATGGAGTAAAGCTCTTGACGTCATCTTTAAGTAGCTTTTACGTTGAAAGTAATAAATAATACGTCGACATTTCTAGGACACCTTATTCGTAATATGACGCCTAACTCCTCTGGTAACCTTCGATATGTTTGATTAATGTTTACCCTGCAAAAAAAGCAAATTAGTTTTCACGATGCATGTCATTTGTTAGTTTCAGGTACAGTATTGGCTTTCCTTATATTATAGAAAATATTGTTTTGCCAGTCTGACTACTTGCGATATATCACGATATACGGGGTGGTCACTTTTTCAATGCTCACCATTGGTATTTCGGAAACGGTAAAAGATAGAGGGGTAGTTGATTATGTATTGGGCATTTTAGTAATCATTCATTATCTGAAAAGAAATCGAAGGTAGCTTAGTCCGTTTCTGAAATACTCTGAAAACCGCCAATTCCGGAAATAGCTCATATCTTTTTTAAAAGAACACCCAACTTTACGAAGTCTTGTTTTTAGACACGCTCTTTTCACTAGGTGACTCAAAAAATTTCTAGGGCTGCTAGATTTTGTGTTAGATACAATTTACGAGATCCCAATGGTGAGCATCGGAAAAGTGACCACCCTTACTTTAATAAACAGAAAAATATTATGTAAAGAGTGTGACAATTAAAGTCTGCATTATATAAGAGAACATAATACTTAGTTATTTACATTGCAAGATGGCGTAAGTCCACTTTTTTGGGCTAGGAGGTTGCGTTGCCTCGGTAGATACAGGTAATTTTAATTAAACGATATGGAGTAGATTGTGAGTATTCAAAATTACCATTGCTCAATTACTTTAAATTAAAATCAGTAATAAATATAAGAAATAGAATGTAGCGATAATAATAAAAAAAAATTGGGTTGATTTTCACTCCTTACAGAATGGAACTCCCTGTATATTTTTTGTTCAAATTTGAAATGTGGGGGTTTTGGTGTGACCTGATTAACGCTGTTGTGTCAGATTTTAAATAAAAAAAATGCCTAATATGGTTTTTCGAAAAACGCACCCCTTTAAAAAAGAGCAGTAGGCCAGATATTCGCGGCAAAGCCAAAACTATACTTCGCAAATCATGACCTTTCAGGGAAATATCTATACAAAAATTGACTACAGTTCCCCCCGCCTACTTAGATTTTCAGGAGTGCGTTAACATGAAAAACCAGACACACTATATGTTGCTACTGTTGCTAGTTATTAACACGATAGGATAGTATATCTAGTTTGCCATGGCGAAAGCAGCCGTGTGCGTTTTATCTATAGCTAAGTCCAACTTTGGCTGCACCATATTATTGGGGGTACTAGTAGTGATTCCCATATTACTCAACAAAGTATGTAGCAGAAACGGGAATATTACTGATTTTCCAAATGTCTGCAATTATAGAAAATATTGAATAATTTGGCAACGCCGCAACCGATCTTCAAAAACGAAAATGCAATCAAATTTTCTCTTAAAGGTGTGTAACATAGTGTATAAAAAAGAGAGCTATTAAATATTTAGAAAACGTAACATTGGTGGTTTTCGCTAATTCGCGACACCCCGTACATACCAACACTTAAAAAATAGGATTTGATTTGATTGCAAACAACTTTTGTACGAAATCTTGTGACGTCAGTTGCGAATCAGAATTTAAATTGCTCCATATGTTTTACATAGCAATAGATACTTTTTTATGGGTTTTTGCTTATTTTAAACGTTTTCTTTTAAATAAGTGTTGTTAAAAATATGTAGATTATATTATTAGATAAATTAATGAATATTCTTTTGATAAAAAAACACATTTAATTTGATAATTATAATTTTACAAATACTTTGTTTTCTTTGTGTTTTAGCTAATCGTATGCATGCAAATAAAATTTATGTATATTTTGTTAAATTAACAGGATTTTTCTTTTAAAAGACCGTATATTGGTAGACAATAAAAAAATATCATATATAGGTATCTAAATAATACATTTATTGTAAGTAAGGTAATCCTGAACTAAGTTTTGGCTTCTATCGACACAAACTCTCCATCGAAAAAAAGTATTTTACAGATGACTTGTTGGAGGCAAAGATATTGATAAATAAAATTCAAAGCCTTACCAAAAATATAACTTTTTCCTTCCAGTGTTTATGTCGGTTTATGTCAATTAAAGCCTTATTTACCAATTAATGCACACAAGCCTCGACACAAGCACAACCTGCACAACTAATGCTTAGTTTATATAGTTAAACAACAAACAAAACAATATAATAAATAGTGAGTAAAATAGGGATCAAATAATAATTCCCTTTAACCATAACAAGGCTAATTTTTTATTGCACATTCTATTTTATTTGCTGTATAAACCAGGCATAAACTCTGTTGAGTCCCCTATTTTTAATGCTCTGTTCTATAAATAATCTGTTTCGTTACCAGATTATTGTCCTTGGGAATTCTATAATTCTTAATTTCCATTCTCTTAGTGTTTCTATTATTATTTGGACATACGCTGACTGCACATCCCGGCATTTTTGGGCTATTTCAAAGCACTGTCGAGCTGGACTGACGATCAGTCAGTTGTCTACACTTTTTTCTTGACACATTAAACTGTAAACTATACAAAATCGTAAAACACAACCGCAGCCGTCATTAAACACCATGCATTATTTAGAATTCGTGATTCGCAACTGACGTGTAGATGCGCAGAGTTGCCTGGTTTTCGGATTCGTTAGTGACATACCGTGGGTAAGTGTATCGTGGCTACAACTATAAAATATGAGAACGAAATAAACAAAAATTGGTAGCCTATTATAGTCCTCATTCTTTAAAACAAATTTGTGTTATATTAAGAGATAAAAGACGTTAAGATGTAGGTAAATGCAACATGAATAGGTACTCGCCTGCGTGGGTTACCTACTTTGTCAGTTATCAATTAATTGTTAATAATGGTTCTTTTTTGTCAAAAGACCTCTTCGGAATATCTGCGCCTCGCCCGTCGTAATTCCTTCTGCCAACAAAATTATCGATTGGAGTGGGACCCCGCAGGCAAAAAGATAGCCGGGGCGGAGGGCACTAAGGCAGTCCCGGCCAAGATTGCGAAATTGACAGCGGAGACATGCCTTTACTTTTGTTCGGTCCCTTTGGCCGCCCCGACAAAAGAAAATTCGCCGCGTTATAAGCGCGGAAAATGGAAAAAAAGCGCCGGGCGGCGAAATGCCGGGCAGAAATCGAAAGATCTTGTCGGCGTATCGCGTGATATCGGGCGCGTCTGACGCGCCTGTATAAATTAGAAATTAGATTTTCCATTCGGCGCGTTTCTACTTACATTAGTGTCAAAATGGGCGGTCATGTATAACATATAACATACCGAAAAGATTCAGAGACCTGAGTATATCTATATCTTATCTTAAAATTTAAAATGACATTCGTTCTCATTGTTAAGAAGAAATTTGCGGCTTGTATGTTACCTACTATTTTCGAACACTTTTTCAACTACCTATCCCAATAAACATTTTTGGTTTTATTGGAGTAACCATAACTATTAGATTACCTAACTTAAACCACTGTTAGTTATTTAATATAGTTGCGGAAATATTTCGGTTACCTTTATAAACCCATTAAGACACTTAAATGGAGCAATTTATAAAGGTCACCAGCACCCATTTTAGTACCGTTATACGACTACTTATACAACCCGGCTAGTTTCAGTGTTAAATTTGGTTCTATAAGGTTTGCAGTTACCCTTATAAACTTTGCCTATAATGGTGTTGCAATATTTCGTGGGATTTAGATATCGGACGCCTACTTCCATCTCTGTTTAACTATTGTTGAGCGCCTATCCTTTCCACTCACTTCAAAAAGTTATGGTTGGGCATGTCACAGGGCATGTGAATATTTTTACTAAGTATAATAATAGATGTTTCGCTAAGCATACTTGAAATTGTGTGTGGCAAGAAATTTTTTTCGCAAATATGAACAAGATACCTTCAAAAAATTCACGGGCCTTCGAAATACTCCTAAATAAGCACGGTTGTTTCAATTAAATTTTTTTTTATTTGCAAAAATTACGAGAAAAAAGTTTAAAACAATATGCCCGTGTCACATAAAAGTATATTTTGTTAAAATTTCCGCGGAATAAAATAAAATATGCTAACAAATTTCGTAACTGTGGGTCGTGTCGATTCTGTTCTATATTTGCATCATGGCGTCTCTTCGTAGATTACCCTTAAAAGCTTTGGTGACAATAATATCACTTAGAGTAACGTAACATAAATTGAAACAATGCTATAAACCTTTTGTAGTATTTTTTTTATAAAACTATAAGTTTCCTATATATATCCTTAGGTAATATAACGCTACCAATAGTGTTACTATAAAACCAAAGGTAATATAACGCTACCAGTAGTGTTACTATAAAACCAAAGCTATTTTAAAGACCTCTCGGAGATGTAGGGCTGCAATAATTTCATAACCTTCGGTAGATAACCCGTTAAACATATAATTTCCACGTTCTGAACTGAATTTGTGTTTGTTTTTGTTTTTAATATAGGTATGTGCAGTGACTATAGAATTCTTTCTATAGTCACTGGTATGTGTCACAAGCACATGGGGCTCATTTATACCGGTGGATAGATCGACAATGATTTTCAATTTATTTTAACCCATTTCACTTTTACACAGTTCCAAACAATTTCTTCTCATTAACAACACATACTTCACTTATTTTTACTCTCCTCCTGTTATACATTTTTCATTCGTTTTTTTAATATAATGCTCTACATCATGCAGGTATCAACAATAATAAGTGCTTAATCAGCCATCTTTAAAATGAAAACATATTTGTATAAGAGTAATTTATATCACTAAAAGTTGTAAAAGCCTATAAAGGTTATTTTGGTACGAAATTGGTGACCAAAAGGTATATAATGTGTTCAGTAAAACACAATTAGCTCCAGGGTTTTATAGAAGAAATTAGGAATGCTGTTATATAACTCGGGAAATCATAGTTTTATAATAAAGGTATTGGAAACTTTCATACAAACATGTTATATATCTTGTAGTAACGGTCACTCCAAGTGCTTTAAAATGGTGTTGGAAACATTTACACCACTTAATTATAACCCTAGTACCTATATTGATATTATATAACCCTTATAAACTCCAATTACTGGAGGTGATAACCGGTTCCTTTCATATAAAACTCCGCAACCTTTATATGACATTTATGTAACTAGGTATCACTTGTGGTAACGAAAAATGTTTATTGGGATATAATATATAGGTAATTATTACCTTCCTATTCCTTCCTACCCTTACAACTCTACAAAGCAGGTACGCCACGGACTTCTTCAGGAGAGGTCTGACCATTACCAAATAAATAGTTCAGCCGAAGACAAATACCAGTAACCTTACAGCGCTCTAGAGTTTCTTTTTGATGGTCGCAGTATGGGAATCTCGGAAACTAGCGGAGGTATAAGAAGGAAGGTTGGGGAAATAATTACAGTTTTGTGGGCCCAATTTAACGCGCCTTGTGGTTTTTTGAAGAAAGGCGATAAGATATTTTGTAAAAAGAAATTTTGGCGATTTATTCTAAGCCGTCTAGCTTGTTTGCGTTGTTTCTGATTTAAGATAAAAGATAAAAAGTGTAATTACCATAGACTTATAAGTCTATGGTAATTACCAAAGTTGGAATGATTTGTGTCCCGAATACGGTTATCATGTCCTACTCTCCGCGACAGCTGCCATTTTCGAGATATGACGAGTTTGATCCGATTGAGAGAGGTTTGAATTCACTGGAGCAGACTCAAATATACGGCGTAAACCCTACAGATTGAAATTCAATCATGTTTAAAATTTCAAGTGAAGCCGCTATTTCCAAACAGAAGTTGGCCAGAATGTGCACCAACCTACTGCGGAATAAGTACAATAAGTTAATGTCCCTAAAGAGGATTGAAAACCGTAGGATTCAATACTGATGATGTAAACGTAGAATTATATAAAAGATTTGAGATAACTCAAACGGATCCATTTCAATCCGATCAAGTTGTCACGAGATAAACGTAGTCATAGTTATTTTCGGTATTTTTCTGAATAACCATATCGAGTATTATATCGTTGGAAAGCTCTAAAGATGCCTGATTTTTTGAGGGCATGGCCAATTATTATATTTAAAAAAAAACAAGTTTGTGTCATATCTCGAAATTGGCAAATGTCACGGAAAGTAGGACAGGATAGGATAACCGCATTGGGGACACAAATCCCTTCAACTTTGGTATTTACACTTTTTATCTAAAATCAGAAACAACGAAGCTAGACGGATTAGATTAAATCGCCAAAATTTCGTTTTTTTAAATATCTAGTAAGCCATGACTTTTTTTCCACAAGACGCGTTAAATTCGGCAGACAAAACTGCATTTTTTTCCACATTTAACCTTCCTTCTATCTACGCTAGTTTCCGAGATCCCCTTACCGATCATCAAAAAAACTAGCAAGGAAATTACATTACCTCTCACAAATCTATACAATTGAAAAATATTGAATAATTTCTTAACCAAAAATCGTACAAAATGGCATATTTTCCTTCAATTTGTGGTTCTCCAAATAAGCTAAACGACTGGTGCCGCAAGAAAAAAACATTTTGTTCTGTCCCAGAGAATATCATAGGTATTACAAAAAAATTGAGACGACCATTTGGACTTGCTACTCCATAAATATGTCTTTTGAGATATCTTTCTCGATATTGTTTTTTCTTAATACCAACATATTTTTTTAACAAACAACAAACCACTAAACGATAAACCAATATAACTGTGAAATTGTGTTCTCTGTAAATAGGATGTAAAGCAATGTGTTTGCCTACTTTTTACAGCAAAGGCATCTCTTATTTCATCCTTTGACTCAACACTACAACTTTTGATAATTTTCTTGTCACAAAAAAAATCAAACACAATTTTCTTACGCGCCCACAGAAAAGTCGTAAAGGGCTTAATGGAAATTACGCTCGATCCTTCCTTCCCTTGTATTTGTACTTCAAACTAATTAGAACTGAACGTGATAAAGATAATAAGTTAAGTTCCACATTCAGGCAGAATTTCTAATTTACCAGTTGCTTAAACCTTCAGTCATGTAAACCAGGTATACGTAAAATTTCTTACAAAGATTGTTCCACTTAGAAGCATCCAAGCAGCAAAGGGTGGTTAAATAGAAATATGTCATTATTTTCGCTTCACTTCCCAAAACACTTTAGATACAAGTGACGTAACATTGAGAGATTTAAACTTAGCTTGAAATGCTTAACTACATTACAGTATGAAAAAAAAATGAAAGTCATTCTTTAGAAATCGTATTGCAATAATCATTATTCCCTACATCTGCATCCACGCTCTGGTATGCCCATACATCATTCCACATTCCAGTATTAAAACAGATGCATGAACACGTATTTGTATGCAAAATATGTCGTAAAATTTGAATATGCAAAAACATTCGGGGAGATCACTTTGAAAATTCAAAGTCGAGGTCATTTACGGCAAGCTAGACTGGAAATGAACCAGAACAACCTGGATATCAATTTGAGGTATTATCCCAGGAAATAAAAAAAAAAGCTTATTGGAGTGCGAGTTTGCCAATAATGCGGCATATTACATGTTCAACAAGGCTATTACTAGGGTCGATTAATTAATCAAAAAATGATTAAAGATAGCTAGATGCAGGGTTTCTTTCGAGAGAATATTTAATGAAAATTACCAAACACTAGTTGAAAAACTACTCCACAAATTAAAAATTCTTGTTAGATACATAATATAAAGTTCAGACCGGGCTACTTTTTCTCCTTAAAAATGCGCCAGTCGAAAGCGTTAACCTACATCTATATTTTTCGTTTAAAATCCAGTTTAGTGTCAAGTATAAAATTTAATAAAATCCCGCTGCACTATAACGCAATTCCTTCCAACTTTAAGCGCAAAAATGAATCCGCGCTTTTATTCGCTCGCATTACGCAATGAATAATTTCTCGTTGGGGTATTAGCCGCCCTATTTCTCCGAGTAATTCATAATAAAACGGCGCTCCCAGATTCTTTAAAACGCTTCCTGTCTTAATTTAAAACTTGTGTAAAACTCGACGGCCTCTACACAAAAGGGAAGAATGGAAAGTCGTTTTATTTGCCCTTCTTTCGGCGCTTCTGCCGCTATTCCGAAATCTCTCACCTATACGCCGCTGTCTCGGCTCCTGGGGACTGATAAGGAAGTGTACTTGACAACGTTCTGATGGCGCATTTTAATGAGATTTTGTTCCTTATGCGATTCGTCTCAAGGGAATAAAGAAGTAAAGGGCGTTAAAATACGAACGAGAACCTATAAATAAATATAAACTTGAAATAATGAGGTAGGTAATTAGGAATATTTTATCGTTTCTCATTTTTGATCAACTTCAACAAGTTTCTCTTAGTTTTTAAATAAAAAATATGGTCCTAGATACAATGGATGTGCCGAAAGTCCTCTGTAGATAAGTTCACACAATCTTCCTAGTTATTATTTGAGAATTGTCGATTTACAACCTAACTACCCATCCTTGGTAACTTCAAACAGTTCAAACTGAAATAATTTTTATTTCGAAATTTTAGTTTTAACGTTATAACAAGTCTTTTATTATTAGCTATATCTATAAAAACCAAAAATGACCTTTTTTTTATTTATCTGTTTACTAAAATAATAAACCTATGTAATATTTATAATGTAGGTACGAAACATGGAAAAGTTTATTATAGGTATAAAATCTGGTTGATATATTTAGATACCAGATACTTCCCAGATTGCTCTATTGAAGGTGTTCGTGATTCGTATTAGTGTTCTGTTTTTTGTGCTAATGAAAAGTGAATTCGAAATAATTGCCTTTTAATGTAAGTACTTAGTGAAATACCAAGCTATAATTTTATTTCAATGTATTTCTTTCCTTCTTGAAGAAGACACAATATATTGGGGAACATTCTTACAAGGTACACGTATTTGCCTTCGTTGTGCCCCATATTTTTTCACCAAAACTAGCACCCCAAATTCGATGACAAATATATAAATAGATGGATGAAAAAAATCCATGATACTTAGTATTATGGCAAATTTACATAACTTGTAAGAATATTTACTACCTAATTTAATCTTAAAAATATACAGAGTGTCTCACATAAGAGTGAAACAACCCTATAACTTCTTTAATTTTTAACCGACCAGAACGAAATTTTTACCAAAGGTAGATGGCATAGTTGCCTACTTATTTCCAAAAAATTTGTTGCCTACTCAAAAGTCGAAGCCATCTGCGATGCCACAATCGAGGCTAAAAATCCGAAAGTCATATTAGGCTTTTTTTTTTCAAAAAAATGTACTAGAAAAACTTGTTCAGAATCGATTCAGAACCCCAAATCCAAAATGTTGTGAAAATCAAAAAATATTAATTTAAAAAAATTAAATTCCAAAAACAGCAATTTAATAATTTTCTGCATTTAGAAAAGTGTGCCGTGGAAGTTTTGAAGGCAAGTTGTTTTAATAAAGTAATTGTTTTAAAATAAAAGCTACAAAACAAATTTAAAAATTTAAATTTTAAATTTTTATTCTAAATTTTATTTATTAAATATTTTTTGATTTTGACAAAATTTTGTATTTAGGGTTCTGAATCGATTCTGAACAACATTTTCTAGTAAATTTTTTTGAAAAAAAAAGCCTAATACGACATTTGGACTTTTTGCCTCATTTGTGGCATCGCAGGTAACTTTGACTTTGGAGTAGGCAACTAATTTTTTGGAAATAAGTAGGCAACAATACCATCTCCCTTTGGTAAAAATTTCGTTCTGGTCGGTTACAAATTAAACAAGTTATACGGTTGTTTCACTCTTAAGTGAGACACTCTGTATAAACTTACCCACCCTTGTACTTTTACTATTCTATTTTCTGGTGAAAATAGATCTAAATTGTTTATATACCTTAATATCAGTGCAACATATTATTGTTATCATAATAGGAATATTGTTGGAATAAGCTTTTTCAAAACTCCACTCCATACTTTCTGCAGTTTATTATTAAACCTCCATAGGTCACTTTCCCAAGCATCAAATAGAAAATATGTTTTCAAATAAACAAATTGTGTTTACGGAAATAGTGTGAGATTTAAGTACTACATTATTTATTTATAAAAGTTATTAATGGGTACATATAGGGATCTACCCTCCAGGCCTTTGTATCTAACAACAGGGACGCTTGAAGCAAGTAGTTTTATTCTTAGAATCCAGCCTCATCCAGCAGATAGCAGGTAACCATACTTTAAGCTGTCATGCTGTCATATACTGTCAGAAATATAGCCTTGTTACTCTTATTATTGTACTGACTAAATAATGGAAATAAATTTAAAGTTGTTCTAGGTTCTAGTTAAGGCTCTTGAATTCTAAGAATCTTTGCAAATTTGTAGTTATAGTAAAGAACTCGTGAAATAAATAAAATAAATTAAATTTTGACTTGAAACCGTAGCAAATGTGAGCAAATGTCAAGAAGAGATAATAGACCCTGCATAACACAAACTCAAACATTGTTGCAGGGTCTAAATATATTTTTCTTAGCAAATAATATTTCTAAATACACCACTGGTCGGGATATAAAGTCTACATAAACAAAACTCATGCTCCTTTATGTATGTATGTTGTCTGTCAAATTTCATTAACCTCAACCGGCGGTTCAAAAATAAAAAGATGAAAATCTAATATTTTTGACGCCTGGTATCTATTGGAATGAGGTGTGTTTTGAAGAAAAGATTGACTTTTTTCTTTTTTCCCGATAGAACTATAGGATAGCATTAGCTCAAGTACTAAGGAAACCCCTAGAGTATACCGTAGCAATCCTAAAGAGTGTTAGGAAAGCAACTAGTAAATCACACAGATAAAGCCTATTTAGGAGTAGTACCGTGAATCCGCCTTTTTGTCCAGCGCTCTTGGCCATAGCGGTGTTTTTCTTTAAAGACATGTGCATGCGCCTGCCTCGACATCGGTTCGAACCAACGCCGATCGAAGGCAGAAAAACTGTAGTCTAAAAAGTCAGCGCCAGTACGAGCGACGCCACCGCGGCCCCAAAGTCATCGCTCAATTTGATTTTAAAAATTGTTTTATACCTAAATATAAAATTCGGCATGCTTGATGGTAGGTACCTGAAAAGGTTAAAAACATACCTCCAGTAACGAGCAGGTGTGTTCATTGCGCGTCCTGTTTTGCACGAGTCCGCCGGTCTTCAAAGAAATGCTTATTTGTCGAAACTCAAAAGTACGTACATTTAATTAAGGCGGAGCACAAAAGGGCTAATTAGCTGCATAGGTATTTGCTGTGGAGAAAATAAAGTTTGGTGCTCGAAATAATGGCTTCACATCGAGTTTAGACAGGATATATTCCGTTCAGAAGGTTACCGAATGAAGGTTACTCTGTTTGAGGGTTTCGCTTTAGAAACTGCGCATATTTTCTGTTATGAAAAGGGGCCCTAACCTCGAAAGCTGGCAATACAGAATAATCGGGAAATTGAATAATGAATGCAGCAACGAATTGTCAGAAAAAGAACACTCTGTTTATTATGAGATTACGAGGATTGTGTGCTTTACAACCGGCAACATACACGTCCTTCCTCTCAGCATTTAAATTTGGCGGGGAAGAGCGCGGCGCTGTCAAATATAAATTCGATTGCCGACAATTTTAAGGCGTGTCTTTTTCCGCTGGAGCCTTAACCTGAGGAACGTTGTATAGTGGAGTCAACGTAGACGAAAAATGGTGTTAATTAGGAATTAATTAGGGAAGTCATGGATTTGAATAAAACCTTTTGACACTCCTTCGAATATACTTTTATTTAAAAATCCGCAGATTGAAAAAGTGCGCTTTAAAAAAAAACTCAAAAAATCGATTTTTCACAGAACTTTCTCAAAAATCTTCTGCAATTAATTGTAGAATCATTATTTTTCAATGAAAATGTATATTTTTATGTTTTTTGACATGCTGATTATGAATATGAAGTAAAAAAAAATGAAAAACAAAATGACGCCTAGTAAAAATGAAGTTCAATGCAAGAATAATCGAATTTTCTTCATAATCATCATAATCTTGTATCAATACGAAGGTAAGGTAAGTAAATTAGAAATACGTTTAATGGAATAAAAAGTGAAAATCTAGCGATTTACGAAAAGCTCAAGCAGATTTTTATTTATTTCATGGCATGCTTGACCACGGAAATCTTTGAAAACAAATACCTACTTCTTACTTATTCTTTTGGCGATAACTCCGAAACTAACAAAGATATCGAAATACCAAAGTATTTTTTGTTGTAAATGTAATCTACTTTTCGATTATAACAGAATAAATATGTCATTGAATTAAAATTTCCGAGAAAATTGTAATAAAAGGGAAATTTTTCGAATTGCGCCCTCTAGCGGTGACCAAGAAATTCGAAATGATCTTACCGGACAATCATTTGATAGAAGAAGAAAATCTCTCTTCAACAAGCCCAAATTCAACCAATTCGGTTAAACCAAACCGGAGTTAGCAGCATTTTTTCAAGTCAAGGTTTATCCGCCCGTCTCACCTCTATTTAAAGAGCAAGAGCAAAAAATCCTTAACGAAAATTATTCGGAATTTGCTGAAGAGTGCAATAAAATAATTTTTGATATTTATTATAGTTATTTTTTTAGAAAACGCATTTTTTAAATGTACTGTTGCGAATACGACTAGGAAATCGGAAGAAACCTCCTTCAGCTTGATTCTTGGATTTAAAAATAAGAAAAATTGAGTTCTGCGTTTCGGGAAATTAATTATAACGCGGTTTACTGCAAAAATAAACTAGAAAAAATAGAAATACATTAAAATAACTTATGCTATCAAAAAGCACTTGTTTCAAGCTTCAAAAAAGTCACCTATTTAGTTTCAATATCTAATTTAGGATATTATGAGCGTTTGAAATAAATATTGAATATACGATAGCAAGAATTTATGAAAAATCTCTATGTTTAAAGTGAAAAAAAAAACAAACGAGGTTTGATATCGTAATCTTATATTGCTCTTTCAAAAGTACATACATTTATAGAAACATTCTGTGATATTGCTCAAAAATATTACAAATTGACCATGTAACCTCAATTATTGAGAAAATGCATGAAATTTTGATCAAGGCCAGCTTTACAATAATATGATAGGCGTATCCCTTCATGGAAATTAATGCTACAAGATTTTTTTAATTGCTTTACGGTGTCACTTTCCAATAAACTTTGTTGCATATGAATCAGTTGTGTATGTAAAAAGTTATTAGTGTTTAACTGTCTCGCACTCCACGCGCAGCTCTCAATTTCAGCTGCCTCTTAAATACGAGGAAGCATGAAAACGATCTTAAAAAATTCTGGTTCATTAGTTAATTATTTTACAAAAAATATGTAAACACTTTTTTTTTAGAAATTGCCTGCTCTTTCGAATGGTCTTACTCTAATTCTATAAAAACGCTTATTAAATAAGTTATTAACAAAAAAAAACTATATTTTTGATAGATATTATTAAATAAAAAAAAATCGCACACTATTTTACGCTGCGGACTCTTCGGATTTTGTTTTAAGACATCAAAACGAATACATTCCAACAAAATCTAAAACACTCGGAATTTGTTCGAAGTTATTTTCCTGGTTGACTCCACTAGTAGTGGTTTCTAAGCTTCCCGTGTTTGCTTTCTCAAATTTTACTTTTAATTTTTCATCTTCAAAAATATAACATCAATTAATGGGAAATTCTGGGACATCTCTATAGGTGCCTAGTCGAGAAGACGATTGAAATTTCCTCCATTCCGATATTGCTTTTTAAACGGTATGCTCGCAAGCGAAATTGATAATTTGTGCGGGGGCGTGCTCCTGAAAAATATCGGCGCAGGCGGGGAATCACTCGCTGAGCCGTCGGGTAATCACAAAGTTTACACTTGAACTTGGCAACTTTATATTGTTTTCAGGGAGAACTGATTGTTCGAGGCCCGGGCGATTTTTTAACGTCGCGGGTCACGGATTTTCTCACAGGTTTGGAAGTCTAGGTCGGAACAACAAAAACAAATTAATTGCGAAGCAACAGGGCCAACCCCGAGTGTAGTTTGAAACTTAAAATTTTCGATTTAACGTAACACTTAACACGTAGGTAATGTCATAGCAATTATTCTAAAAATGAAATAATAAAATGTCGTACCTACTATTAAAATACCATAAATGCTCAGTGAATACCTAGCATTTACACCTACGTTTCACAACAAACAAAACCACACATTTTTCAATATTTAACTTTTTCAGCATCTGAATTCAGCTGCTACATATTTCAAGTATTCTCATTTTTTAGTATTCACATTTTGCGAAGTTGTTGAGTAAACTCACCTATTTAGGTAACCCCATATACAAAAATCCGATAGGGGTGTCATTACTAATAGACCAGGAGATAGTGACAGTTTTTTGGACGTGATTTTACTCAGTATGCCTTGCAAAGGGTATTATGTGGCACATATTCTCACAATAATAAGGTATGAATTAGAGAGTCATCCTGGGTTTTTCATATAAGGAACTGAGTTTTAAATTATTGAATGAATTTCAAAATATAAAATTCCTCGGAAAACCATAGGCATACCGTCAGCGTGGGTCCAAAGGGCTATTATTGCCACGTGAACTTGTATTTTAATAATTAATTTTTCCACGTTTCTGAACAGGCTGCCAATGAGAAGTATGCAAGTGCTTGTTACGAAAATGGTGAAAAAAGGATGGCATACATTTTGCGCATGTCCAAGTACTGTTTAAATTGAATTTTATTTAATAATTTAAACGATTTATTCGATGTAAAGCGTACTTGGACATGCGCAAACGGTATGCCATCTTTTCTTCGGCAGTTTCATAACAAGAACTTGCATACTTCTCATTGGCAACCTGTTCAGAAACATGGAAAAATTAATTATTAAATTACAAGTTCACATGGCAATAATAGCCCTTTGGACCCACGCTAACGGTATGCCTATGGTTTTCCGAGGAATTTTCTATTTTGAACTTCATTATCAAACACATGGCAGCCTGAATAAAATCATATCAAAACTAATATTTTTCGAATAAATGAAAATTCATTTTTCCATATGAAGAACCCAGGATGACTCTCTGATTCATACCTTATTATTGTGAGAATATAAGCAACATAATGCCCCATGAAAGGCATATTGAGTAAAATCACGTCCAAAAATCTGTCACTATCTCCCGGTCCATAACGTCATAACGCATATTTATTTTCATGGGTAACTAGATCTTATGTCAACCACAAATATTACCATTATTTTTATTATTTTTTTAAAAGTAAATACAGAACAAACGGGCAAGTGTGACACTTCAAATTTAATGGCACATTTTGCTTTACAAAACACACAATATTTTTACAGATAATTTTATTTTCGAGCCTAAGATGGTCCCAACTTTACGGTAATCCACACATGAAAACCATATGAAAACCACATGAAAACCATATTTCAAAAAATAAAAAAGTTACAGCAGTTTAAAAATTTCGAATGTTTCCGATTTTTGGCGATGGTTTTCGTAGATAGATGGCCATGCAAAAATTTGCATCATGACAAAAGAAGATCGCCTAGAAGGGCTATCGATCGCACCTGCCACCGATTTTTTCTGTCCAAAAATAGCCAAGATATTTTGAGTGAGCCACTTATATAAGCCACCCTGTATATGTTTGTATTCGTAAGAAATATAAGGAGTGTCATTAATTTGCACTTTGTAATATAAAACTATTTTACATAGAAGGTATCTAATGCTTATCTGTGTCTGGAATTCCACTAGGTAAAAAATGATTTTCTAATTCTAATTTCATTCATTGAAAGTCTATTTCACCAGAATTTCAAACTAGTTTGAAACTCTCAGGAGCATGCGCAGTTTCATTTTGACGTTCCAAATCGAAACTGCGTATGCTGCTCACAGTTTCAAAGTGATTTCAAAGGGTTTGAAGTTCTGCTGAAACAAACCTAGAATAGAAACTTCTAGACGTATCATTCATTTACTTCATTATGTATGAATTTTTATATTTTGAAATTCAAACTAAAAATGTATATTCACACCTTTCGATAGACAGATTTGTCGCGAAGCCCCCGAAAAGACAATCTTTTGTCGGGCTTGCGCGAAAGTCGTTCATCGTTCCGGCTTAAATCCTACAACGAGCGGAATCGATTGCCGTTGTCGTTCTGGCAAAGAGAAAATACTGCCCTACAATTGATTCGTACACTGGAGAAACTCTCCAATATAAGATATGGACGGGGGGCGCTAAGCTGTGGTTTCGGGCATTACGGCACGTTGGCCACATTTCGCACACTCCAGCGCTGGCATTGGGTTCGGATTTATTTTGCGGGGGAGGAGAAATCATGCGAAAGTACAGGGTGACTCACCTAGAACTCCATCCTGTCTCGACACATTTTAGTTCCGCAAAAAGTGCTGGTGGAGCTCGTCGAAGACTTTATTCGCGCGCTCAAATCGAACTTTTCTATTGCAAATTGCAGATGGCGCTGCTGTCGAAAGAAATTTTTCGTTCGCGATGAGCTTGAAAAGTGTATTTGAAGCAAATTATGTGCTCTAAGAAATTTTTGAAAAATCTACAGTTTTTTGGTTATCGCATTTTGAAGCTGGCATGTGGAAAATTTGTAGAAGACCTAACTAAACTAAAAACGATAAACTAATTCTTCTTACAACTATCTTAATATCTCACATAGTTGTTTTGACTTCAAACGAACTGCTAAAGGTATGGACTCGGGAGAAGAGTTTTTTAATAGAAGAACTTTTCTCCTAGTAGGCTGTGCAACTAGACCAAAACAAAAGTGATTCAATGTTAGAAACTGTCATTTGTGAAAGATCTGACTGCCTTCTCTGTCGATATAGCGTTTATAATACAGTCTTGCAGCTGTTCTGCTGTTATGCCTGCATTCACCAAAAAGAAGCAACATAACTGAAAATAAAGCTTGTAGGCATACCTCAAAATATATGGAAAGCGCCCGAGCGACATGTATTATAGAAAAAATAATAATATTTTTTCTTTCTTTTTCAGGTATGTATCATCTTGATGATATTTGCTGTGTTACCAGACAAATACCTGCTTATATGTCAGTTAAAACTAATTTTCTTAGCAATGGGGAACTTGCACAAAAATTAAATTTGAAAAATATTACTTTCAAACGTAATTTATTCCCATTAAATGAACCACAATTCACAAAAAAGCTATTTTTTATGTAATGCCTAAATACAAGCAATTAAAAACTGCATAATTCAAATAATTCTTGTAACGCGCCCTCCTTGGTTGTGACGTCAAGTAGCTCGTTGGTGGTGGCGCCTCTGGTGGGCGGCGGCACTATGTATAAACTAATATGGGCGGCACATCTATAAATACTACAGCACCACGCAAGCTTTCTTTAGAAAGAGCAACGAGAACGCCCTATCCTTGTCTATTCGTCTTATTATAGTCTATATCAGTCTTGATATTGTTGATAATGTTTGAAAAGAGTGTGCAGTATTAAATAGTTATTTACATTGCGAGAGGCGTAAGCGCATTTTTTTGGCCGAGGAGGTTGTTTAACGTGTTGCCTCGGGTCTTAAAACTCTCTACGAGGCCAAAAAGAGCTTATAGGCCTCGAGCAATGTATTACATTTTTCTTGCTACTGACAATTTCATATTAGGTAGGTAAGTAATTTGAATTTAAACACTATGGAGTAGATTGTGAGTAATAATCTTCATAATAACCATTGTCCAATTATTACTAAAAATGATGATCAGTGATAAATATAAGAGGTATACCCCGATTACTGTAAGAAGTCCCGATTTTGTCAGATGACATTCTCCACAAAATCCCTAGGATTGGTATATGTGTCTCAACTATTTAATGACGTCATTGATTTATGATGTGAAAAGATACCCAAGTGATACGAAAAAAAACATAATCAAATAAAAACTCTACTGCAATCACGATTATACGGCTACAAATAAAAATAACTATGACTACAACTCATTTTAATAATAATTTCAAACGTCATGAAAACACTTTCATTTTGGTATTTTGGTATAATCACCTACTTGCGACAGCGTCTATGGTGCGTACTCATGCCAATTTTATTTCGGAGTTGTGAAAATGACAGCGAAGGTTTTCCGGATCGTTCAAAAGGGTTCAAACTTTGGGCAGTAAAAATATTCGCGGGTTTTGTACGTTTCGTGAGTTTTACCGTTATCTGTGTTGTTCTTGTTCGTGTTATTAGTAGTAATTCATTGTGCAAATGGGCTCGTTACTGACCTGCAGTTATGACCCGGTTGCATTTTTTGCTGCATTGATGCCAACTTAGGATGGAGAAATTACCAATTGACAGTCCCAGTAAGGACTTCTTAAAATAATTTTACTATAGAATGCAGCAGCGGCGGATTCAGGCTGGAGTCAAGGGAGGGGCTTCTATTTCCGAACTTTTGTAATAAAATAGGAAACACATTTTTTATTAATTTTATTCATGCTTATTGCTTATTAAGTTTTTTCCGCGCAAGCCCACTCACTTACTCAAGAGCCGTATCAGCAGTATTGCCAGATTTCCAGACATATTTTTTAAGTGCCTACCTTACGGTATTAGGCCATGGAGGGGGGCTATAGCCCCTGTAGCCCCCCCGTAGATCCACCACTGGAATGCAGTGATAATTAAAGCTTTTTACATAAAATGAAAAATTTTTGACGCAAGCCAATCCAAATACAAAGAACCTACAACTACCACAGTAGGTATTGATTGCCTGGTATTTTGAAGTTTTGTATCATAGGTATATCATCAATTGAAATATCCGCAAATCGGAGACACGTTTTACGTGAGTTTCCACCACACGAACGTTTCGAACAAACGGGCGAGTTTTGCGTATATTTACGTTCCCCCAGCGAGAGAGATATCCGCATGGCCGGTATATCGGAAACTCTTTGAATCATGCTAAAATCCCGGGTAATATATTCGGTCCTCGCGCGAACGGTAAAAGTTGGGGGGAGAACAAGAAAAATACATTCGGCGTTTGGGGCACAAATCAAACAGGGGATTTGAAGTTTTGACTGGAAATTCAGCGCGAGTTTGTTTTCGTCCGGGACCCGAATGTTTTTTTGTTACGATCATCGTCGCTAATATAGAAAAGTTTTCGTCGGGTGGGATTTACCCGCTTACCGCCGAACGGCTATTACTGGTGAGAAATGCCGGGCCATACGTATATAGACGTATTGACAGGAATAATAAGTCCAATTTGTCTTAACAATTGAAAACGTTAAGGCTAGCAATTTTCTCGGCTATAACATATTTTCCTTTCAGACAACGTTTATCAATGTGCCTAAAATTATATTTAAAACCACATGAAGCCAACGCAAAGCATTAAAACTTGATTGTAAAGTTGACGTTTGTAAAACTTGCTGCATGATACTGTTCGCCCATTTTTAGAGGTTCTTAGTATTTATACCTAGCTCACGGGCGTAGCCAAGGGGGGGGGGGTTTCGGGGGTTCAAACCCCCCCCCCCCCGAAATAAGCAAAATATTACCTAATATTATACCGAAAAAATACGAGGAGTGAAGAGTTAAATTATTATTACGTTTGAATATATGTAGTAATAGTAGCGCCTAGCGCCATCTTTTGACGAGAGGCAGACGCAGTTGCAGCCGAACTATTTTGTATTGTAGGGACACTTTGCGTTGTTTCTCGATTATTCGCCACGCCCCTAGGTCGAAATGAGCGGAACTTTGTGGAAGTTCGTGGAAGTTTCTGGACGGCTACTGGGCTGCTATATAAGCGGCGCCGCGGCGCGTGACCGCGCTTACGGCAGTATTGTTCCATGCGAACTCGAAGCGAATAAAAGTGAAAAGTGGTGAACGAATAGTGAAGAGAATTAAGTGTACCGTGTAAGTGAGTAATTTTAGTGCACTGTTATTCGATGACCTTGTTAAGGATAGATACGTGAATCATTATTACTGTCGAAAAATGGAGGGGAAAAAAAGGAAGGGTGATAAACCTAAAGGTATGGACTACTGGAAAAAGTGGTGTAGTCAAGGTCGAGGGGTTTCTAATAAAGAAACAAATTTGGATTTAGCTATCAAAGCTTCAGCTACCTTGCATGCTGATAAGAAGACTGCCTACCCCGAAATCTAGTTTGGAATGCCTAGATATGTGCGATAAAAACCTTTATCCTAATATTTACACATTACTACAAATCTTGGCTACCATTCCTGTATCCACTGCTACCCCAGAAAGGTCTTTCTCGAGCCTAAGGAGACTGAAAAACTATTTACGACACACTACAAGTGAAAACAGACTTAATGGTTTGGCTCTAATGAACATTCACTATGGAACAGAAATTCATGCAGATGAAGTAGTGGATATACTTAAAAAAAAGCCGAAGATTTCTTCTTTAATGGTTTTAGATTTAGCGCAGAGGAACGAAATTAATTTATCCATTTCATTTAAAGTTAAGAACTTTATAAATATGTCGTAGTTTTTCGGATGAATATATAGATATTAAATTTCATGTAAGTATATTTTTGTTGTTTTATTTACTTCTCAAACTTTACCCCCCCCCCCCAAAACTAAATCCTGGCTACGCCCGTGACCTAGCTAGATATACTTAGTAGATATAGTTGTTGTGTCCAATATCATCTACAAAAAAACAGAGTGGTTTAGTCATAATGTAAAATTTGTTAACCATACAGTGGGCTTATTACTGTTTCTTAACAGATTTCTTATACGCGCTAGGGGGTGCTAAGTTCAGACACTCACGAACAGAGTAAACTTATGTGTGTAGTCTGTGTAGTCAGGTTACTGGTGGCATTTTTGAGCTACTCCTCTAAAGAGTAGTCACAGGTTACCAATCGACAGGAGTTACCAATTTTTGTAATTCCACCTGTGTTTAAAATTGTTACACTGAATCACACTGTGTTGGTGGCTTTCTATTACGAGTTTAATTGTCGGGGATTCGTCCTCCACACCCCTAAAACGGACATTCCCAATGTATATCTCTGGTGCATGATTTACAACCCCATAATACATCTTGATTTTCGGAAACAGCCCACCATCCATCTCCGACTAGCGGCTTCAAACAGCACCCGGTTTATTATTTACCACGATGGTTCTGTATAGGCGTAATCATATTTCGGAATAAATTGCTCCATATAATTAAAAGCGCAGTTACGTGTAATATATTTTGATAATAAAACATATTAGATGCACTTCGCACTTCCCATGTTTGTAAGGTTTACGAATATATATAGTTAAATTATTTTAAGAAGTCCTTACTGGGACTGTCAATTGGTAATTTCGATATCCTAAGTTGGCATCAATGCAGCAAAAAAATGCAACCGGGTCCTAAGTTCAGGTCAGTAACGAGCCCATTTGCACTAATAACACGAAAAGTAACAAGAACAAGAACAACACAGATAACGGTAAAATTCACGAAACGTAGAAAACCCGCGAATATTTTCACTGACGAATGTTTGAACCAGTTTTAACGATCTGGAAAACCTTCACTGTCACTTTGACACACCGAAGCCAAATTTGTCTGAGTCCGCCCATGGACGCTGCCAAAAGCAGCTGATTATATTACAAAATACTTATTATTATTAAAATGAGTTGTAGTCATAGTTATTGTTATTTATAGCGGTATAATCGTGATTGCAATAGGGTTTTTCTTTTATTATGTTCTTTTTTTCGTATCACTTGGGTAACTTTTCACATCATAAATCAATGAGTGACGTCATTAACTGGTTGAGACACATATACCAATGTTATACCCATGGTTAACAGAAAATTCCTAGGGATTTTGTGGAGAAAGTCATCTGACAAAATCGGGACTTCTTACAGTAATCGGGGTATACGTACAGGATTATTAATATAACAACCTACCTCTTTTATAACTTTTTTGTCTTTAATTTTGGAAAAATTTGTAAATATGGAAATTGTATAAAATCTTCTTGCGATTTCAGTTATGTATTCAGAAAAACAAATAAATGTCTCGTTTTGGAGATATAGACCAAACTTATGTTTTTTTTTAGATGGAACACGCGATTTCAACATTTATTTCTCGAAATCAACAATATATATTATATTGTTATATGTTTTGAATTATTGAATGTTGGACAAAATTAAAATCGCCATCGAAAATTCAAAACAACTATTACGAGAATCAGTGCTTGACTTTGACAGTTTTTATCAGGTGTTAATTGTTGTGTTGCCACATCATACATATTTCAAATAGGATATTTATAACAAATTAAGAATTACTGGAAGTTTAAAAAATAAAGAAAAGAGAAATTAAATCACGACGGGTTTTAACTGAGAATATGCAGGAAGTAGTCTTATTATACTTCGTGGAAAATCCGAGACATTCTATTAAAGATGCATCGAGATATTTTCAAATATCATGGAGTTCAGTCTAGAGAGTGTTGAAACTGTATAAGTTTAGACCATATTGTTAGCGCCCAATTCAAAAACTGTATGAAAATGATAATTACAGAAGGCGAGAATATTGCCGTTTATTGTTGGAGAGACAAGCGGAAAATGATCACTTGTACACACACATTTTCACTTGTAAATTGTCACTATAACGATTACATTAAAATTATACTACTATTAACTAACTACTACTAGACACTACTATTCTATTATTACTCCTACGGTTATTACTATTACAGATTCTATATTGGGGACTGATGAAGCCACTTTTACAACGACAAGGTCGAACTTCAATAAAAATGTTTGGTGCGGTATTTTTCGGGATCACATAATTGGTCCAGGATTTTTTGAAGGTGCGGTTTAACTGGACTAAAATATTTACAGCTTTTAAGAGGAGAAATTTCTGATCTATCGAATCAAGTAAATGAGCCGAATATTGTTTGGCAACAAGACGGTGCTCTAGTACATAAATCAAATGCTGTCAAGAGGAATTTTATTTAGATGACACTTTTGTAGAGTGGATTGGTTCAAATGGAACTATTTTATTTCCTGCCAGAAGCCCAGACTTGACCCCACTCGATTTTTTTCTGTGGGGCATTTTGAAGGACTGAGTAGATATACAGTGTGTCCCTCTTAAGGACTGACCACCATTGTAAAATTTTTATTTATAGCTCGATTTTCAGAAACTTTTTTTTGTTGGATAAAGCTTTAAAAATGGCACTAAATGCATAATTCATGTGACTCCTGCGTTAAGTTCATGGCTCACTGAGACGGTGTTTTAGTGCTGAAATTTCGAGAAGTACTATTAGGGATTTTTTTAGAGGAAAATTAATACCGGATTCTTATTCAGCATTGTTCGAAACCCAAACGTACCAATTTACATTACCTTAGCTCTACAGGGTGCTTCAAAAATTTTAATACCCAACTTAAGGACAGACCAACCCTGTAAAATTTTTATTTATAGTTCGATTTTCATAAACTTTTATTTGTTGGATAGAGCTTCAAAAATGCCATTAAATGCATAATTCAGGTGCCTCGTGCGTTAAATTCATGGCCCACCGAGACGGTGTTATAGTGCTGAAATTTCGAGAAGTATTATTAGGGATTTTCTTAGAGGAAAATTAATGCCGGATTCCTATTCAGCGTTGTTCGAAACCCAAACGTACCAATTTACATTACCTTAGCTCTACAGAGTACTTCAAAAATTTTAATACCCCACTTAAGGACTGACCAACCCTGTAAAATTTTTGTGTATTGTTCGATTTTCATAAACTTTTTTTGTTGGATAGAGCTTTAATAATGGCATTAAATGCATAATTCAGGTGCCTCGTGCGATAAATTCATGGCCCACTGAGACTGTGTTTTAGTGCTGAAATTTCGAGAAGTACCATTAGGGATTTTTTACAGGAAAATTAATGCCGGATTCTTATAAAACGTTGTTGGAAACCCAAACGTACCAATTTGTATTACAAAATGGAGGACTAATTGAAATGACTGAAATTTGAGTTTATCTTATGTTGTGTTGTTTGTTCATATAAATGGCAATGAAGACAAAATAGTAGTAATTGCCCCCCTCCTTCGCACCAGCATGTGGTTGCTTCTGGGGTACTCCTAGTTTGGAGTATTGTGAGCGTGAGAATTATTATTATTATATTTGTCGATGTTAATAATTGAAAAATAATAATTTTGTTTTTTAATACATTTTTATAAGAATATGAGTTCCTCATGAATATTTTAGTGTAAAACATTACCAGAAATTAAGAAAATTAATTACAAATTGTTACGTTTTTGTTTCTAACATCTCACTGCGTATAAGAATCAGGCTTTACTTTTCCTTTTAAATTTTTTGGAACACCGTGTAGAGCTACGGTAATGCAAATTGGTACGTTTCGGTTTCCAACAACGCCAAATAAGAATCCAGCATTAATTTTCCTATAAAAGATCCCTAATAGTACTTCTCGAAATTTCAGCACTAAAACACCGTTTCACAATGGGCCACGAATTTAACGCACGAGGCACCTGAATTATGCATTTAATGCCACTTTTGAAGCTCTATCCAACAAAAAAAGAAGTTTATGAAAATCGAGCTAAAAGTAAAAATTTTACAGGGGTGATCAGTCCTTAAGTGGAGCACTAAGAATTTTAAAACACCCTGTAGAGCTACGGTAATGCAAATTGGTACGTCTGGGTTTCGAAAAACGCTGAATAAGACTCCGGTATTAATTTTCCTCTAAAAAATCTCTAATAGTACTTCTCGAAATTTCAGCACTAAAACACCGTCTTAGTGGGCCATGGAATTAACGCACGAGGTACCTGAATTATGCATTTAATGCCATTTGTGAAGCTCTATCCAACAAAAAAAAGTTTATGAAAATCGAGCTATAAATAAAAAATTTACAGGGGTGGTCAGTCCTTAAGTGGGACACACTGTATATGCGGTGAGGTCAAATAATATCGACCAAGTTGAAGAAAAAATATCTCTGGAGATCAGAAAGATGCGCAAAATGAAAGCATTATAGAACACCTATAATTTAACTTAATTAATAATAAAGTATTACGTTCCATCCATAAATATTCCTTTTATTAAGACTAAAATTATACAGAAAAAACAAAACAAAAATTTAAGGTGGCGTAGAATTTTATGTGAATAACCCTTTACAGGGTGTCCACGCTATGTCTCCCACTACTCCTATACAATTTTAAATGTTTTATTCTTCATTTGTTCTTAAAAATTGTCAAAGAATCACCTGTAATATTTTTTGCTTAGATATAATTTCCGCACATCCTATAGTATAATAGCAACCTTTATTATACCTTTCCCTCTCAGAGACTTCGTTCAATTCTAATTGAATACCTAATATATACGAATGCAAAAGGGTTAGGCAACTGTGGCAGCCACTGGAACGATGCATTCGTTCCCCCAACACAACCCACCCATTAATATGTATGTAGTTTAAATGATTAGATAGTATTAAGGAATTTGCATAGCGCCCAAGGAAATTATACCAGAATTGATTATTTGTATGGTAAACCCGGCAAGTGGGTGATAAATATTGAAACTAAATATACTGCACGCTACCATTATTATGTACGAGTTCGGATCAGACTGAATGGGGTCCTGTAATGAGCGAATAATAATTATTATTGTGAATGCATGTGTCTCGCATTGGGCGCAGGCTCAGGGCTGTGAATTGTATCTACCAAGAACAGCGATTTGACGCAATTACCTAAATTCTGGGCATACAGAGGGACGCGGGGATTCTCCTATAGGTCGCAATTAACTATATTTGCACAACCAAACGCTCGAAATACTATCTAGCGTGAGCCGAATCAAAAATGCCTCATTAAATCTGTACCACTTACAAATTTGTGGGATGGTTCTATTTTATTGGTTCTTGAGTGTACAAAAAAAATGCGTGGCCGCTTATACAGTGTCCTCCCAAAAGTTCGCACCATAGGGGGGGAATTTTTAATTAATGTTTTATTTTGATATTTAATTTTGGGGTTACCTTCTGCTTGAAAAAAGATGAAAAATGACCCACTAAAAATTAAAAAAATAATACAGGTTCAGTTTTAAATATTTTTAAAACACATCACAACCCTTGGAAAAATAGTGCGACATAATGTTTGTTTAGACTTGATATAACATGAAGAATCCAGTATTTCCCAAATTAGCCGAAGAATGAACGTTATATCGCACTGTTCCGAGGGTTGTGAGGTTTTTAAAATTATTTAAAACTATACCTCTACTTTCAAATTTTACTAAAATTCGACTCCAAGCCGAGTTATGTAAATTTTTGTTATGTAATTATTTTCTCCACATGTGAAAACAATTTCAATTTCGTCTCGTTCAGTCAACATTTTTACCTTTTTCCGTTTCAGAGTATTAAAATGTCAAATAAAAACAATTGCTTTAATTCTCTCCATGGCCTACTCATCAATATCGATTAATGTGAAATTGAACTGGAAGTTAATAATTATTTGTTCCAAAAAAGTCAAGAATTTTGCTTAGGTACGTAAAATAGTTTAATGATATTTTAATTTATTATTATTTTAGCATCAATTTAGAACTGGAAAACGTAATGTAACTAAATTTATACCATAAATGCTAGACGATACATCAACTTTGCAGCAAACATAACAGAATTTTAAAGTATTAATATATATTTTTTGAAAAATACCTATTCTTCTCGGTAATTAGTAACAAAAAGATAATAAAACGATAAAACTAGTCATATAAAATAGTTTTTACGAAGTTTGAACATGATGAGGTGCTATTCCAAGAAGGCCCTTATATATGATCTGTTGAATTTCCAAGTTTTTAAATTTTCATAAATATCATAAATATCTTTTATTAAAGCATAATATTGGTACACCTACGTAAAATTGGAAAAGAAACAACTTTTTAAGTAAAATTTTTTGATACTTTAACAAATAAACCCATTATTTGGCGATATATTTTTTTAAATGTCATTTTTTACAGATTACGAAAGTCACATGACCACGTTTGAGTGGGTCATTTTTCATCTTTTTTTCAAGCAAAAGGTAACCCCAAAATTAAATTTCAAAATAAAACAATAATTATAAATTTCCTTCTATGGTGCGAACTTTTTGGAGGACACTGTATTTTACTAGCACTCAAGATGTGAGAATTTCATATTCGCTAAATCGGTTTAAAATGTTCTATAACATCGAATTCCAAATTTTCGGCAACAAATTTGGTGTCTGTCTGTGTGTAGCAACTTTTGACATGATTAAAATATCTATACTTCAAATTGTGTACGTAATTAAGTGAAAATAAACCAGTATGGACGAATTTTTAAAGTCATCACAAATATATGTGCAGAAATGTGCAGTAATTTTTGAACGGCTCAACCACATTGCATTGATGGATTACATTACATGTTTGTGTTGACTTTAAAAACTCTCCCTTTATTTATGAACTATATTGGAATTTACTAGTAAATAACGGACAAAAATTAGCTAAGATCGGGAATGTAGATCACTATAGGTAGGTATATGTATATGCATTTACATTCACAATTAGATGAACTCTTTTATTTATAAATATTTTAGAAATATTCTACGTATTAGGTACCACAATCCTCTTGTATCGATTTCAACGAGCTTGGGGCAGAATAGTTGGTGGTGGGAATTGGCTTGAGTGCTTGCCCAGGTGTTTGCTTAGCAACTGAATAATAGCCTTCTTGCGTCTTTAAGTTCGGCATTAATATTTGTATTTGAACATGATGAGGTGCTATTCCAAGAAGGCCCTTATATATGATCTGTTGAATTTCCACTTCGCTATTTGTGTACCAAAACGAGAATAGCACAATATTATGGACATTCCACGAATAATAATAATTAATAATAAACACTTTAGTTAGCATATTGCTACTTATTACATAATGTGATAACTAAACACAGCATATTTCCTCTACTTTTTTCTACATTCTGACTTATACAAAAAACGGAATTTAACATAAAGTTATATATTGTTGAAATTAACGAAAAACTTCTTTTTATTCTTCTTAATTTTTTTCTAAATTTCCCTAAACTTTTAATCATGTTAATATTGATTGATTACCGATACACTTTTTTCTGGGAATTTTATAATTTGCTGTGATTTCTAAATAAGTGAAGAAACAATTAACTTTAATATCTTTTATTCTTATGAAGGTCCATGGAAAATCTTAATCTGCTTGGACATCACTTCACATCAGACATCTCCTGGCAATTTCATGTTTAACTTTAAATAAACTGGGTTTTTGAGTAATGCCACCACTCTCTAAAAGTAACTTATCGAATTAGGTATTCCTGAAAAAATCAAGGGGTGGCGTTTGCTGTGACACGTCAGTAACAATAATTATTCAGATTTTCATTAAAATTTTTAATAAATGGTGAGTAATAATCTTGTTCTATTTAAAGCCGCAAAGCGCCGATATTCAGTTCGATATCGTTCTGAGTCTTGTATACGACGGTGCCTCACAAGATTATAACTTCCTTTTCATGTTTGCTGTACGTATAACGGGATTCATGCTTGATTAATTATTACCCCACCAAAGTAAATTTCCAAGACGCCGCTATGCATTTAACCGTAATAATTCTAATATATTAAGACTCCCCGAAACCGTGCTCCACTAAAATTACTACGTAATTCGAGCGGCAGCAATCGTCGTCTATAAAATCGCAGAAACTCCGCGAAATCGGCTATGAATAGCAGCAAAGACGATCTCGTAGCACTGCGTTTGATCGTATCGCGATCTTCCAAGCAGCTGCGATTCGAGAATATAATAAGAAATGTTTCACCTAAAATTTATTTGTATATGTTACAGCCCGTATATGAAAAAAGACCGTATGTATACGGTCTATAGGCTGTATCTATACGGCCTAAATGGCTCAGACCGTATGTAAATGACATGGCATTTCATATACGGACTAGACCGTTAACATACGGACTATTGACATTCAGACTGTATGTGCATATGTGCAATCGTAGTGAATTATACACTTCTTTTTTATATAGGTCAATTAAAGAAGAATATGCCTTCTTTTAGTATGTATTTTGCAGAAAAAAATCTAGGGTACCTATACATTATACTAAATAATTACTTAGTAGATAATGGAAATTAAAGGTTTAAATATAAATAAATACTAAATAATTACCTTTTTTCCTTCAAAATACTACGTACCGGCAAGAAGTAATATCCTTCTGCTATGACCCAAAAACATCCCTCGTGATTTCAATTTGTAGTGTTTAGTATTTAACGGCACCTCTGACTTGAAAAAGTGGGTAGTAATTCGAATTACATTTTAAATAAACTCGATTATAAATAACGCTCTATTATAAATAATACATAGTTTTGTAGGTAAGTAATAGTAAGTTTTATGTCGTTAACAACCACCTTTGCTTTTACTTTTTGGTCTACAGTGTGTTTCAGTTTCGGTATTTTTTAATGGAGAACCAGTTTTAATTTTTTCTTTTTTAAGTATATTGCACTTAAAGAGCTCTACTCAGTGATTTGCATTTTATTTATTTTTTAATTATTATTATTTATGCCCTTTGCATGGCCTGCTTTGATATAAAACTTAGCCCCAAAACTGGAGAATTCCTATTATTTTTAAAGAAAAATTAATTGTCTAATCGATTCAGCCATGCATCAAAACCCTTAATACCAAGTTGCAAAGTTTATAATTTATACTCTCTATTAAGAGGGTAAAACAATTTATTTACTTTTTCTTTCGATAGAGGTGTATTACTGCTTTGAAATTGCACTATTTTTATTGGCCTAGTTAATACAGAGCGTTTGTAATAAAAAGTCAAATTTAAGGAAATATCGATTTTTTATTTATTTTTAACAAAATAAATCAATCTGAATATAACAACTAACAACAAAATAACCAAATATCTCTAAATTTTCGTATTTTCTATTGTCCCTCCTTCAACTTGAATACATTTTTCTATTCTTTTTTGGCAATGACTCACTACTACCTAATAAAAAAGTGCAATTTTAAGGTCGTAGTACACCTATATCGAAAGAAAAAATATCTCTAAAATGTTTCATCCTGTTAATACAGGGTGCCCGCAAACAATGGTAATTTCGAAATTTTTTAAACTTGGTATTAAGGGTTTTGAAGTATGGCTGAATCGATTGGACAATTAGTTTTTTTCTTTAAAAAATGTAGGATTGTAGAAAAAGGATAGGATTTCGCCATTTTTAGGGTTACGTTTTATATCATAACAGGCCATGCAAAGGACCTAAATAAAAAAAAGTACATCACTGAGTAGAACTCTTTAGAAAAAAATTAATTAGTTCCATTAAAAATACCGATTTTTTAAGTATCAAACTGAAACATACTGTATGCATGGGTCAAAGTAAATATGTTGGCTTATCTGCCATTGTACCTACATGGCAGATGAAATTTAAATATTAAATAGGACCTTGAGGAAGAATACTGCTAAGTCAAAAGTTCAAGTAGTCCTCTTGACTTCAATAAAATAAAATCACTGACTTGAAACAAAATTTGTAAATTTAAGTCCACGTATCTTGCTACAGGGAAAAGCAAATATCAACACATTACATATCGTTGCAATCAGAAATAATTAGGTCTTTTAAAATATTCACAAATATATTATGTGTATATTATTAAAAATAAAAAATAAATTTTGTGCCACTTTTACGATACACTCTAGATAATCTGCAAGCTGAAAAAATGTCCACCCTCATCCTCATACGATATAGTCAAACATATCCGCTCTTCCTCTCTTAGTATTTATAATACAAACTAGGTACTATATTGTTAATGTTTTTATGGTCCCAATAGTTTGCATCATCTTATTTTCAGCCCCGTTATTGGTATGTATATAAGAAAATTTACTTGTTGTTTCAAACGTTGTCCTCTAAAAGTTAAAGCCCGATATATCTTACCAAAATTCCCCGAAACTAATACACTAACGCAAACACCATACTTATAGCTATAACCCGAAGAGTGTTAGTTCTGGGAAAACACCCCTAAACTGCGGCGAAGACTCATATCATAATATTTTGTCTCATTTACATGACAAGCACACACTTGGAGTCTTCGCTGAGAAATTCGGCATAGTTATATACGGGAATATGGAATTCGTTACAACGACAGACAGGGCTAGAAATGTGTCTCGTATTAATTTGATATATTATTACGTTAGTGCTGGCAAAACAACGGCGCGGCGCAGAGACTGAGCCCGACCGTGTTTTCTTATTGCGAGGCTTAGACGAAAATTCAGGGGATTTAAATTGGTAAATCCTAAATTTATATGACTTAGGGTACAATCTTCCAATGATAAAAGCATGCGCCATACTACTGATCAACTCATGTGATAGCCTTTTGTAAAATATACCCCTGTATTTTTTTTTCATATTTTTCTGAAGCTTGGTTGTGAAAAAAAAAATAAAAACGTCTACGGAAAGCCGTTAAATGACCTGGCAGCATCGAGAAACGGCCACGAGGGGCACATTTTAGCATAGGTATCAATTTGTTTATCAATAAATGACCTTAATCCTACAATAGATGAATTTAGGTGATTACAGTAACCTCTTTTCTTGTGTTGTTATAAAAAATCTTTAAATTAAACTGTGTCCATGTGATTATTATAAATTAAATAAGGAAATAATAATTTAATTAAAAATTAAAGCCGTAAATAACATAACATCGTAACCTTTGGTGGTGACATTTATTTGATAGTAATCCAAAGTTGCCTATAACTCTGGTGGGGTTTAATACTACTTTTAAATCACTCATTTCAACCACCTTATATGCATATTAAATTAAGTACCTATACAGGGTGTCCGGAAATTAGCCTGACATAATTTACCTGCGCCTTCTGCGACCCAAAAAAAAATTGAAAAAGTTCCTATAAACATGGCCTCAAAAATGACCCCTAAGAGTCTTATAGCCCCGAAATGTACACTTTGGCAAACGATTTTTCAAAATATTTCCAGAACGAACAAATTTAAAATTCTGTAATTTTGTAGGTCCCGTTATTCGGCAAATATACAGGATGTTTTTTAATAACATGCTAATATTTAAGAAGGTGACTTTTGGATCCATTATGAGAAAATAGTTATTTATGTACCAAGGCACTGAAGTTCAACTTTTTATGACTCATGTGAAGTTTAGTTGCTGAGGCCTCTGGCCGAGGCAAATAAACCACATGAGCATAAAAAGAACTTCAGTGCCGAGGTACATATTATATATTTTTTGAAATCGGAAAAAAAATGTTTTATTAGGCAAGAAAATAATAATAAGGGATCACCCGTCCACGAACCTACTACGCGCGGCGTTGCTTGACTTTACCGATCGCTCTACCTAGTACAAGTATAATGACGTACGGCACCTTCTGACAGAAAAACCAAACTGCTGCTTCTTGTGCAGCCTACACAACAAATCTATTGATTTTCAAATTTACTAAAATATGTATACTGAAGGATTGCGCTTCTATAGGAAACAATTTCGCAATGTGTACGAAAAGTTAAATGAAATGAATATTTGGTCACTTTTGACGGGCGATTTCTCCGCGTCTGACGTTTGATGTTTACATCTCGCCAAGGCCTACTTATTGAAAAAATCGTACAATAATGGGCTACATTATTGTACGATTTCTGTGATTTTAATGACGATTTTGGGACATTTTAATGCCGATTTCAAGAAAAAAACTTTATATGAACATATGCCTAAAAGTCTTAACTTTTGAACAACAGGGTGCTAAAACAACAACATCTGATTCAATTTGTTTCGTTGTGGGTTTAGGGTAATTTTCTGTTACCATTCCAAAATGTATGTACATTACTTCAATTTCATGATTTTACCGTTTAAAAAATATTTTCTTGAATAAATTGTTCAAAGTTATTGTTCTCGTAAGTGGTCTAGCGCCGTGCAAATGAATCAGTTTTATTTTTTTATGCGAAAAGGAATGGGGATTTCAAAAATAATTTTTACTTTAAGAAAAGCAGTGGCGTAACATATTTTTCTTTAAGTTATTCAAATCGAAACCCGTACAGAAGCTACTGGTAAAATTAATAAAGTTGTTTGTACGTCAGAAAATGCATCTTGATGTATAGAAGGCGTGTACCAAATTTCACAAAAATATCTAGGAATATACGAAAGCTGCAATAAAAAAATATTTTATTCTTAAAATTTTAGCAAAAGTTAAGACTTTTAGGACATATGTTCATATGAAGTTTTTTTCTCAAAATGGACCAAAAAATCACCCCCTTAAATATTAGCATATTATTAAGAAATACCGTGTATTTCTATAAGAGACGTCACGCTTCCGTAAGTTATATGCCTTTGAGCTACGCTCATAAGCATAGAAAATTATTATGAATGACCTGATATGGCCAGAGATTTTCAAAGAAATTTTGTTTTTCCACAGAAAGTTTAAACATTCTATTTTGTTTTTTGTTTGTGGAGCTGAGACTGCGAGTTTTACCCTTCTCATATATTCTCCTACTCCTACACATATATACTAATTGTGAGCTTTAAATAAAGCAAACACGTATAGGGTGGCACTCATTTCTGGACCACCTTGTATAGGTACCTATGTATAATATATATGTTATATCAGAAAATACGTCAATTAATCACAAAAACTACGTCTTAAACAAATGTGTTTTCAACCTTCTTAAATTTCTGCAAACTTTGATTTCTCAAATTTAATTACACAGACTCCACATCCGTTCTAAGAAGAAAATTACGAGTTTCTGTTTCTCTTACTCGGCACCAAAAGAATATAAAAGCCACGGATGCCATTTTTGAATATTTTAAATAAAAACTAAATTTAAAAAACTATTTTAAAAAAGTTATTTTCAGCTTGGAACGCGTAATATTCATAAGCTACAGGTTGGGTATTATTGTTAAATCTATTCATTTGTTTGGATTTAAAGCATAAAAAGCTTTATCAAAATTGATGCACCTGTCCTGCGGTAGTTACGATAGACCAGTAAAATATTCCGAAAAAATGAAAAATATACCTACACCCCCCAAATTTCCTGACACGTGTGCGAACTCCGCGAATGTACGAAGAGTTAAATAGAGAGAGGGATCGATGATATATCGGAACTGTCTTTTAATTTAATTTGGGCCTGATCTGATTTCGCCCTCGGCTGAAATGGAAACAGACGTTATGGCAGGTACGGCGGCCCCGCAGACAGAAGGAGCGTCTCAAGACGCTGCATGAATTTCAAACAGAAGAATTCAATATTCTGGGTTAGGGGGAGAGAACCGCGTCTCGACCAGTTTTTCTTGAGTTTTTTTCCTGCTGATAATCTGAAAGGCGCAGCCGAATTAATTCGGAGAAATGAATTCGGGCTCCCGTTTATTAATTGAGGGGAAATTATCCATTAAGCACAATTAAAAATTTACGGCGCTGCACCAGGTCTTGGAGGGGGGAAAGGATCAATGGTTTCGTAGCTGGTGAAGAAGGGACCGTCATTAAAACGAAATATTATTCTGAGATGAGAATTACTGGTACAATTTAATTATTTAAATATATTTCCCAGCTTCATTATTCTAATTAGCAGTTTGCAAAGATACTTAGACTGCAAGAGACTTATTTTGTAGGAATCGTGCATGATTTTTAGGGGAGATGCAAAATGTGAGCTATACTACAGTCGCTAATTTCAAAATAAAAAATGTATGAAGAAAAGGAATTAGAAGTTTTGCTAAACCCTGTTGTGTCAAATCTCAGGTTTTAGACGATAACAAACGTATTATTTTACTTCTTAGACAAGGAAAGAGAGAGGATACCGCGCTGGCCTAACCTGCCGTCTATAGATTTTCTTGACTACGTTTTGATTTAATTTCGAAAATTTTTTAAATTAAAAATAACAGTTATTAGGGGGAAAATATACTCTTACGATGGTGTATTGTTCAGTGTTTGTTTGCAAAAGCCGAAGTGAAATCAAGCGCCCGGGATTTCGTTTCACAGGTAAATATTTAACAAGCTACTTTTGAAACAAGCCCTAAAACTTTATTTTTTCTCCATATAACTTTTTAAAATTTATTTGTAAATAGGACCAATATAATTATTTTTAACATCGTTTTTATTGAAAATTTCTTAATTGATTATGATAGTTTCATAAAATATGAGCTGGTTTCCTTGGGGGTGCATTATTTATTTTGATTTGATTAATTCGAAATCGCCGCATATAAGTATATTTGAGCACTTGAAACTAGCTTTTCATTTGGGAAATTATCTGCAAATAAATACCAATATTTTAAATTACATGTAAGTCAAAATTAACTACCTTTTCATAACATAACATTACATAACATTTTTGTGATATTGGCTAAGAACGCGTTTCATGCTACGCCACTGGCCTGTCGTGTGATGTGGCAGTCAGTAACACGTCCGCGAGCGCTGTTAGGCGTCCTCTCTCTTTCCTTGTCTAAGTTTCACTTCCTAAGTGCTACTGTGTGTTTAAAATAGTAAAGTCCTTTATCCCGATCATGTAATGATCACACTGTAATGTTTTTAACAATAAAAGTTAAAAAATAGAATTGTTAATGGCCTTGTTTATTAAATTTAATGACAATCGTACCCTTCCTCCGACAACATAAACATTCAGGTTTACTTGTTTTACGCCAACATTCTGCATTACCCGAGGCACCATTTACCTATAGTCCAAAGCACGAAAGAAAACGTTTCTAAAGAATGCGGGCAGCGTTGCGAGATTTCCTATACGATTGGTCGTTATTTGTTGGCGAATACAAGTTTTATCATATTGAAGCCGAATTTCTGAACCCTGTTATACCGAAAAAATAAAGCTCGCATCACGGGACCACTTACCCATTTTTGTTTATCATTTATTTTTAACGCGGTGTGATAAAACACCTATTATATTTTTTTCAACACCGTCGCCTCTACCATCGCCTTTGAAATACGGCAACACAACATTTCTGCCAAGGAGTCGGCTGACAAAATCAGTTAGCCAACGCGTTTTGTGCATGTTTCTATAGTACGTAAAGTTAACTGCGTATTGGGCTACCACACAGACCTCATTTTTAGGCCGCTGGCAAGTTTTTTCCGCCGGTTCAGAGAGCTCAGTGGCGTTTCGAATGTTCGGGAGTTAACGTGTGCAAAATGATTAAACAGGGAAGAACGTTGCATTCTCAAGCACGAGAAATAATTGCCAATGTTATAAGGGTTTGCCTTCCTCCATAGTATAAGGCATCACCGTTAAGAATAATATTAACAATAAATTAAATAACAATTATATGAAAATTAAGTCAGTGAGTTACACAAAATTGAGCTACGCCCCTGAACTGTGACTAATTCTATAATATTTGCGAGTTCTTCCCCCTTACATCGCACGAATTCTGCTGTAAGGAGGACTATACTTCAGATTCGAAAAATTTAAAAGCTTATGCAAACTCATAAACTCTGTAAAAATTGTGAGTGAGGATCAGATAATCAGGTCGAAGTAGCCAAAATCAGCCTCTTCACCTATGGATTAATTCCATCAACATCTTCATCAGCATCTTCATCAAGAGATTTGTAATAATCACCACTTTCTATTTTTCACAAATTTTCACAAATCTTAACCAAATGCCACACACTAAAATGTTAATATGAATCCTCTTGGGTTTTACATTTCCTAATGAGGCTTCTATTTACCTTAGAACTATGCAAATTACTGATTTAAGATATTATAGTTTTGGTTGTCTTCCAAGCAAAAGGCAGACCTAGATACACAGCGCAGCGTTGCCAAATGTAAATTCGATGTGCTGCTAGTTTTAAACCATTCTGGAACCTTTTTCCTCGTCCCGCCAATTCGAATCGATTCAATTTCTACAGTAGTGCGAGAAACTCGTTCCAAGATGAGCACTGCTTCTACCAAAAAAATAGTATGGAAAACGCGCAAACTTCAGTTTCAATTTTATTCAATTCAGCGCACACCAAGATGAAACCGCAGGGAAGCCGGGATTTTCTGGCGCCCTGCACCTCTTGTTTATTCTTTGGACGCTCCCGAGGACGGGTCTATTTAACTTTGGCCCGACTTTTGCGTGACACCTTCCGTCCGAAACAAGATTAACTTTTTGGCGGAGCTAGACAACTTTCGCCCTGCTGGTCTGTACGAGAAAATGAGGGTGAACAGGGCGGGAGGCGTGGGGGTTAAAAAGAAACGTCGGAGGGTTTCGGGGGTGACGTCTCACTTTCGCGGTAAGAGGTAATGGAGGGTTCTTTGAAAGGAAGCCTTTGTCTACTGGCAACTGTATTTATCATTTGACGGGAAGCCTAGATAGGTGTAAGTTTTTAGCTTAAATCTGAATGTCGGTTCTATAACTATTATTATAGCTACAAGTCAGAGACAACCATAGTCAGTGTTACGATAACTATGGAGACAACACAGTACCGATTGTTGTACATATAATGTGGATGTGGTAAAAGGTCGTAACACAAGTTATATGTGTTTTGACAAATTTTAGTTGTTTTTACAGGTATCTTTCAAATTTTTCAACATGTATAATAAGTGTTCCTCCAAGTTATGATCTAGGTATTTTATTTTGTAAAATTCTTTTCAGTTTGTTAATTTTCTACACTCTAACCACAGATTTATTGAGGATATAAACAGGGTGTTACAAAAGAGTAGGTCAATCCATTATCCACAGATTTCTTTGGGATAAAATAATGTTACTTTCATTACACCATTTTCATTTACACGCCTCCAATTTAAAATATAGGCTCTAAAAGTTTATTAAAAAAAAAAACAAATTTTAATATCAACTGTAGGTAGTTTTACTGGGTGTAGGGCTCCACTTTCAAATTGCCGACGTTTCGGTCAGTATCTCACCTTCTTCAGGGCACCAAATTTATTGACGGTTATGGTCGATTAAAAAATAGGTAGGTAAAAACGTCAAAAAAGAAAATTTGGATAAAAAATGACAATTTTGAAATTTGGAAAGTTAAAGTAAATACTTGCATGGTGTAGCTTCTTTGTCATGACTTATGATTAACATACCACAGGTAAAATTAGGTAAAAAATGATACCAATTACAATGGGAAATAGTTTTAAAAGTTTTGTTGAGGAAGAGAACAGGTATATAATGTCACAAACCAACACACGTTAAAGATTTTTAAAGGATAGATTGGATTGTAGTTGGATTGTAGTTGGATTGTAGTTGGATTCTCTGTCTAAGATGGTCACCTTCTCAAAAATTAACTCTTGTAATTTTAAACATATACTGTGTGATGCCTCTGAGAAATCAAGGGTAACCAAGATCGTTTTCGAGTTATTAGTTTTTAGTAAAGTAAAGACCGGGCTTTGAGATTATTAAGGCACTTTTGATTTTCTTATGTTAATGGTGAGGGGTGAAGGTCGAATTTGGGACACACTGTATATAATTGAAATTTTGCACAGATTTGTTTATTATAACATCTTTTTTTGTGAAATTTGAGTCAAAAAATTATTCACAGGACAAACTGAATAAAAGGGGGTGTTAAACATTTTGTTGAACATTTTATCCCCTTAGGTATATGAATCACATTTGTTTATTTTCTCTATTTTCTGTACCTTTTTGTGTTGTACAATTTTGATTTAAAATTTGCTTTATAAAATATTTGGCTTACTGGGGTAGTTTCTTTATTTTGCGCTTGGCACGTTTTATGTGTTTTTTCGAACGCTGACTTTTTTCCTCTAAATACATCTTATGAAATTAAATGTTATCTATTCGTGTAATATAATTTCCACTGTTTGCCCTTACATTTAATTGCGTTGGTAGCTACGTAAAATACACACACACACGAGAAACACGAACCCTCTAAGCAAGAGTATTGTGATAGGTACATCTGAAGTGGATCATATTTTAGGATGTTATATCAGAACCCCTATTTATGAACTAAAAGCTGTCACTTAATTGATAACAAATCCACTGTCTATTCCTCTGTTTCCTCATATCTCCTTTCTTATACTCTGGTTATACGAAAGCAATCGATAATGAGCGTGGAACGCAGTTAAAAATTTCTCCAGCTTAATGGAGAGTCTAGACATATTTCAACCTGATATATTTAGGAAGTTTAACGTTAAATCTAATTTTAGGGTCTGTACCCAAACCAATTAATTCGGTTAGATGAAAAATTACAACGAAAATTCGCTTTGTTTGTCAAATTAACCAGGAGTGTGAATTATGGAGGAAAGTATGAAAGTAATTAACAAAAAAAATATTGCTGTGGAAACTCGTTAATATTGTGCTGATTCGATAAAATTCGTTTTCAAACTTGTGTCGAAATATATAGTTAAAACGAGTAATTAAAATGCGAGGCGTTTCTTTCCAAGTCTCTAAGCTTCTAAACTATTTATTTTTATGGATTTTGCACATCTCATTTAGGTATTTTCTAAGGATGTGTGGGTGGGATCATTTACGATTTGCCAGACTTTCACGTGGCACCTTCTGCTCAAAACAAGATGGAGGATTGAAATAGACACATTTTTTTGAGAACCAAAAAAATTAGGTGGAATGGACGTTCTTCGACCAATAGATTCCGTTTTGGAGGATTCCGAATTTTAATTTAAAAATTGTCAGCCCTGCAGCGGTTGGTTCCTTAGTTCCTAGATACGTGTCTGACAAGCTGTATGCAATTAAAACTGTTCGTAGCTACGTCAAACTACTCTTTGCGTGTACAAAGAGAAGTAGGTACGGTTAGTTGTGTTGTGTGCAACGTGGAATTTACATTATTGCGATACGAGAAACCACAAACAGCATAAACTGTAATGAAAGTGGTGTAGGTATTAAGACAGAATCAAGATTCCGCGGCAAATTTATGTATATCTTTTTACTCTTTTTGACAACCATAATACAGGTTAGTCCAACTTTTCTGTGTAGAACTTCTCGAGTCGACCTTTTCGCATATAAAGTAATATCTAAAACTCGATGGAAATCGTTGGAAAAGTGTAATCGTAGCACGAAGTGGCGTTGGTCGAGGAATAGTTTGAATCATAGACTCAATCAAGTAACAATTATTAATAATCTACTGGTATTATATTTTCCTTGAAAAGTCTTTCTTATTGGCAATTTATTCTAATCCTTATGGTTATTGTATTGTCATTGCCATTTTAATATAGGGTTTTTTCCTATTTCATATGCCATTTTAATATGGGGGTTATTCGAACACTCTGTAAGACATGGTAAATATCCATAAGAGAAAGTTGCTCAGAACTAAAAATAGTGATTGCATAAAAAAATTTCAAACTCTTAGCAAACTTATTATTACCTATTGATAATAATTATTAATAAATAATTATTTTTCTGCTTCTATGTGGATATTTGTCATTTTCGTCAGTCTACAGAATGGAAAAGTAGTAAATTCTAGTTCACTCAACGGATATAATTTCATATCCAGCCTAGATAGTGTTTGAAATCCACCAATCACAGGTAAGCTTTCTACGGCGGGAGTTGAAATATTGGAAAATCAAGCCCAACCCTTGAATTTAATTCATTCCATAACATCCCTGTCTACTGTCAAATTATTTTCACCGTCTATCAAAATATTCATTTAGCAGCTATTACGCATGCACGTGGAAAAAATGCATCGTCTGATTTCTAATAAAAAATCGCTAAATGTTAGGTACTTTTTAATTTTTCATGTGTAAAAGAATCATAGTAGTTATTGGAAATTAATGTTAAGGCCTCAAATTTTGCAAAGAAGTATACGTTTCTTGGAAATCTAGTGCATTTGGAAAGTTTAGAAAATAATAAGGCTATTACAAGCTTTTATTTCTTAACTTGCAATGTATAATGTATGCATATGTATGTAACTAGTAAGTAACATTCCATTGATACAGGCAACCAAATACACCTTTAGTTCCGCTCTTAATATGAACAGTTACTGATACTGCAAATGTGATTAGATACTGCGGTGAATATTTCTTTTCAAGTTCCAACGAGAAGTGACTTGGGGAAACCACAGTGTAAGAATTACCCCAGTTATTGTTTAACATGCTGTCGGCGGTATATAGTGACTTTCGTTTTTTGTACAAACGCATTCTCCAATAGAAAGTCGCGTTCTCGACCCATTTTTGGACCACTCCCTTACAATCCGGTATAAAAATAGGTGCGACACAGAACCGGATTAAATTAGTTTCTTACATTAATGGTTTGTATAGGTTGAATTATTTGCATGTTATTATTGTTATAATAAATTTCTAATCCTTTTTCCCTATATTATAATGCAAAACGGGTAGACTGGCAGAGTGCAGAGAGAATCTTTTGAAATCCGAATACTGGTGAAATCTACACAATATTCGAATATATCCCTGATAGATGCGTTTCTCGCATTCCATTCTCGACCCATTCTGGTGTGCGCGATAAAAACATTCTACCAGTAATGTCGAGACAGATTACTGGGTATTATTTATACTCGTGGGGAAACTGCCGCTAGCACATCTCCGCGTTGCATAAAATATTACAAAAAGATACTTTCCAGTTTCCGCCACTTCGAAGCTTGTTGGATGCTGGACGGCCAAGAAAAATGCCAAACTCGCCTTTGCGTCGACCCTCCTACACGCCGTGCTTGGATCAGCCTTAATTTGCAGCCGTGCCAGTCAAAGCGCCGCCGGTTATTCTGGTTATGCCGCTCGCCGGCCGAAAACAAGGGGCACGCCAGGGGCGGTCAAAGGGGCCAACGCCGCGCCTGGAAAACGTTTGCGAACCGGTGAAAATTCGGTGCAGCCGCGCAGCTTTTGCAGTCGAATCGAATCACATTTGTTATTAACGAGGAATGTTGAACAAAGGACTCGTATTGTTTCGTTTCTCTTTAATGAATGTTGGCAAATAGATTTTTTGTTGGCGGAGGCACAGATAACGTAACCTTATCTGTGGCGGAGGTGAAGATAGTTTTAAAAATATATATTTTCAAACGTTGTATACTCGTAGGTATAATGAAAACACGATGAGTTTTCAAGTAAACTGTTAGAGCTATCGAACTTCAGAAACAAGGAGGTACGAGATCGTTACAACTATACAGGGTGCCCCATATGTATATGGAATAATGCTTATATCTTCTTAAAAAATATATTTAGAAAAAAATAGTTTAAATAAAACTTACAGTGTGACCTATTCTGCATATTCCTATCAAGTCTATTTTGTTTTACCTCTCATAATGTGGTTGCTATGGCAACGGACTTTTTTTTCAAATAGGATCATATGTTTTTTAATCGATAATTTTAATGTAGCATATTTGTTGCCTCCATGCATCGAGTTTACTGATAACGTCCACTACTACTATTAAATCGGAAAAAATAAAAATAATTTATTTCTCAAAATTTTCCTTATGTAACCTATAGATTTTTTTATGCTGTTGTGTGCAGAATTAGTAGCCGATTCCAAAAATCGATTAAAAAAGATATGATCCCATTTGAAAAAAAAAGTTCGTTGCCATAGCAACCACATTATGAGAGGTAAAACAAAATCGACTTGATAGAATTATGCAGAATAGGTCACACTGTAAGTTTTATTTAAACTATTTTTTTCTAAATATATTTTTTAAGAAGATATAAGCATTATTCCATATACATATGGGGCACCCTGTATAAATATAGAAACTCCTAACAAAAAATAAATAACGCGTATCGTACCAGCAATTTACCTATATTGCCACGTCCTGACGTCATTTCAATTTTAATATCTATCGACGATGTAATATAATCAATTCTCGCGGAGCTGAAAGTTCCGTTTGACAGGAGCAATAAAAGCATGCAATTTATTCCATTTATTCAATGTATCGACTCTATTTTAGAATATCTCTCAGCCATTTACAGAAATAGCATTATTCTGACGCAATTCCCTTTTACTTCAAGGCAACCAGTGGATTGTGTTTTGTTTAACATGAAAGGGCAAAAGGAGAACACACAAGGGAGTGTTTAAATGCATTTCGAATTAACTGGTAATACAGATTTATTTAATTGAAATAGAATAACAATAGTTATTCTTTGAGTTCAAATATACATAATACGAACCTATAATGCTCAGTGATGATCATTTAAGAACGAGTAATGTGATGGTTGTCATTGGTAAACGTACCTAATGAATATATAAATTAACTAATTAAAATGATTTTTAAAACACTGCTGTGTACCTACTACCTACTACTCATAGTAAAAAATTTATAAGATAAAACATTTACGAATTACTATTCCATGCTAACAATTTTGTAGTATTATTTCATTTATAACATAACCACATTGTTCTGCGATATTTAAACGAAATTACAATTTAATTTATTTTGGCCAATTTGCAGCTAATTTTAATTAATAAATTTAGTATTATTGTCGGATTACATTCAAACGACAATTTTCCCCATGTAATTTTTAATTATCCCGTATACATGTTGGTTAATCACACTATATTATAAAGTAATTCCTGATAAACAAGGGCTAAACTATTCTACCCATGTATAGTCCTCCTTACGGCAGAATGCGTGCGACGTAAGGGGGAAGAACTCGCAAATATTATAGAATTAGTCACAGATGCGAGCTTTATTTTTTCGGTATAATAGAGTTCAGAAATTCGGCTTCAATATGATAAAACTTGTATTCGCCAATAAATAACGGCTACTCGTATAGGAAATCTCGCAACGCTGCCCTCATTCTTTAGAAACGTTTTCTTTCGTGCTTTGGACTATACGTACCGACATACCTAAATGGAGAGCTATAATAAATATCTACTAATAAATCTTGATAGTAATTTAAAATAAATTTTCGACTATATACAGTTGCCAATCTATTAAAAACAAAAGAAAATATTTTATTAAAAAAGCGGAAAATTGGAAGTATAGGGCAATGACAAAACAATTATTTCTGCTTTATGCTATTAAAATCTTCGAAATAAATTATCATTCTATCCCTTAAAAACTGCTAATTTGGGGATGTTTAGCTAAACACTTCGCCTATAAAAAGGTCCATTATAGTCATAATTAGCCTCCGAATCAGTGCCTTAATAAATAGGTCCATTAATAAAGTTGGTGGTTTTAAGGAGCTAGATGGCTGCTGCTTCTGAGAGAAAAGTTAAGAAAGTCGTACAAAAAAAAACAAAGTTTGATAGTTTATAAGTACACTTGAGAATCTACAAATATTTGCTATTATAAATATAATTTTAATAAAGAAAAAAGTAAAAAATGTTTAAAGTAAATCTGGATGACTTTATGTTCACAGACACTTTGCATAAAATTTGAAGATCATTGAGTCCTCTGTAATATTGTCTATGCATTATTTCCTGGGCGTCTCTTTGTAAATTTTAATTAAAAAATGTTGAATTTATCTAGAAAACACATAAAAAAATACTAAATATTCCATTTTAAAATTTGGCACTCTGTAACTTTTCATGGAAGCATTTTATAATTAGGTAAGCTGGGCTAAATTATTTTTGTGCCATAGATACGCAGTTAATGGAATGACCCGCTTATTAGTTACACCCTGTATATTATGCGCAATATGGGGTCAGATCTTAGGCAAAAATGTCTACAATTTACTCTAATGATTTGACCCATGTATTCTAACATTAAAATAATATGCATGCCTTATTATGGGTATGGACATGTAAAAACTCTAACTCAGATATCTAGTTTTATATCACTATACAGGAAATGGATTATGTTTATTCCAAAATTAGTATAGAATGCCGTCGCATTTTTCAAAATAATGATAATCCATATTTTTACTCCGACTAAAAAGTCGTGCCTATAGCCTATTATATAATAAAGCAGATGTATGTGTTAAAAAGGAAACCGTCTCTTTTATTTAAGAAAAGCTGGTTACAATGAAAAATTGTACCCAGATATGAAATCTCAGCCCTCTGCGCCAGGAAATTAATTATTCTGAAACTTAAAATTACCCTAGCAGATAAGTACTTCGTATTTCGCACAGGAGGATTCAAGACAATAAAAAATAGGGCATTAAATTACACCGCATCTTGCTGGGGGGATTTTTAAAATAGCTAATTTTCAAGAAACGCTATTAGGGATTTTTTTACGACAAAATGTTATTAAGAACACTTGTTCAGAATGAAAAACTGAGTAGAATTGCAAAATTTCAAAAGTCTAGGCCTACTTTGATTTTTAGCTTTTTCGACCTTTTCTCCCACTTTTTTTCTTAGAAATGTGTCCTTTCTGGAGCTTTCAGGTCAAAATATTATGAAGGAAACTTGATCATCGTGAAAAAATAAAATTTTGACCTGAAATCTCCAGAAAAAATACTTTTCTAAGAAAAAAGTGGAAGATAAATCTAAAAATCAAAGTAGGCCTAGCCTTTTGAAATTTTGCGTATTTACTCAGTTTTTCATTCTGAACAAGTTTTCTTAATAACATTTTGTCGTAAAAAAATCCCTAATGGGGTTTCTTGAAAATTTGCTATTTTAAAAAATCATAGCAGGCTATGAAACAATTACCCCATCCAAATACCACCGTCTATGAGATACTCTCCCTTGGTACTACCAATAAAAAAAATACCGACCATTTGTTTTCCTTGCCGTTCATATATTTCTGAGGTGTCCAGTATCAAATTGGGACACACTGTTTGTACATTTTCCCATGAAATCGAGTGCTTTCACAATTTTAAATTTTTGACCAATCTGTGAACTTTTCGCGATGTAGATAATTATTTTGACGAAACCTTTCAACAAAAGTATCTAGGTAAAGTTAAAATTAGAAAAGTTTTCTCCTCCGACCGCTCTAATCGGCGGAACATTGTATATGTACTGTCCTCAAAATTTGTTTGTCCGTCCAATTAAAACCACATTAAGGTCCCTAAGACTCCCAAACTTTCTCTAATTTCGGATTATGGTATCAATCAACTTTTTCCAAACAGATTATTGTTCCAGAACCAGCCGAAATTCTTCTGACGTCAGACGAGTCCCCCGTGCGTGCCCAACGGATCTCCCCCCTAAAATTGTCATGAAGACCGAGGTCTCTCGGGGCTTTCAATGTGAAATTTTCACGCTTCAGATCCGTTTTTCCTCTTTCATGGGTTACATAAGGGGAAATCCGGGGCTAACTCACTTTCGGAAAATGCACACACATTGTGAACAATACACTAGGGAAGGGCGTAATACAAAGAGCAAAGAATCCGGGGGGTGGAACACTGTTAGGGGCTTAAATAGATTAAATAAGGCATTGGTGTTTGACCACCAAATAAGTATACCTAAATGGTAAAAATTCAAATATATACCTACTAAAATTGAGTTTCCAAGATAACTAAATAAACACATTTTGCAATTTGCATTTTATACTAAAAAAACTTGCTAAAGAGACTACCAAGCCTAAACTTACACACAGGTTGTCCCAGAAATAATTTCTTAAAGTATTTTAACCACGCATCTGTAGCTCATTGAAAGCAACCACTTTTTCAATTAATTGTTTCCGGAATCCTCTTTGCCATCAAAATAAATATTTTTAGAATTTTATTGTGTTTTTGTTAGCCGTCACTGAAGCATAAGTAGACACTCTTAGGTACGGCTGGGAATATTGTTCTCGCTAGATACTCCATCTGGGGCGGAGAGTCATTCCGCCGAACTGAGAACTTTTGCTTTTTAGATTAAAGTTCCCTCCTTCACCAACGTAACATCAAAGATATTGCTATCTTTGTTGGGACATGTCCTGACAATCATCTGCAGGCACAATGATCCCAGCCAGCCCATTACCGGTTTCATCCTCTTTGGGAATCATCAGATGGACGTAGGCAAAATCCAGAGTGGATAGATTCAAAAGATAGAACCAACAGAAACAACTACTCCGAAGACTAATACCCCTACCGGCATTGAACTACACCATTGGTTCTTGATTTTCGTTGGGACTAAAGATTGCCGATTAAAGTTCCCTCCTTCACCAACGTAACATCAAAGATATTGCTATCTTTGTTGGGACATGTCCTGACAATCATCTGCAGGCACAATGATCCCAGCCAGCCCATTACCGGTTTCATCCTCTTTGGGAATCATCAGATGGACGTAGGCAAAATCCAGAGTGGATAGATTCAAAAGATAGAACCAACAGAAACAACTACTCCGAAGACTAATACCCCTACCGGCATTGAACTACACCATTGGTTCTTGATTTTCGTTGGGACTAAAGATTGCAGATTAAAGTTCCCTCCTTCACCAACGTAACATCAAAGATATTGCTATCTTTGTTGGGACATGTCCTGACAATCATCTGCAGGCACAATGATCCCAGCCAGCCCATTACCGGTTTCATCCTCTTTGGGAATCATCAGATGGACGTAGGCAAAATCCAGAGTGGATAGATTCAAAAGATAGAACCAACAGAAACAACTACTCCGAAGACTAATACCCCTACCGGCATTGAACTACACCATTGGTTCTTGATTTTCGTTGGGAATAAAGATTGCAGATTAAAGTTCCCTCCTTCACCAACGTAACATCAAAGATATTGCCATCTTTCTTGGGACATGTCCTGACAATCATCTGCAGGCACAATGATCCCAGCCAGCCCATTACCGGTTTCATCCTCTTTGGGAATCATCAGATGGACGTAGACAAAATGCAGAGTGGATAGATTCAAAGAGATGATTCTGATGATTCCCAAAGAGGATGAAACCGGTAATGGGCTGGCTGGGATCATTGTGCCTGCAGATGATTGTCAGGACATGTCCCAACAAAGATAGCAATATCATTGATGTTACGTTGGTGAAGGAGAGAACTTTAATCTGCAATGTTTATTCCCAACGAAAATAAAGAACCAATGGGTGTAGTTCAATGCCGGTAGGGGCATTAGCCCTCGGAGTAGTTGTTTCTGTTGGTTCTATCTTTTGCTTTTTAGTTCCGCGCCGCGTCTGGTCTGTCTGTTCCCGCATGATTCGTCCTCTGAACTTTTCCTCGCGTTTTTGCGTTGTGTAGTGTTCTACTGGTAATAAATAAACAAAATGAAAAATATATTGTGCAGGACATTTTGAAGGGTAACTTTTTAAGTCTTTCATTGACCGAAAAAGGCGACCGTTGACACCGTTGTTGTGGAACTTTGTTAGGGTTAGGTGATGGTGTTTGACCACCAAATAAATATGCCATAAATGGTATAGTTTCAAGTATATACCTACTAAAAATTGAGTTTCCAAGAGAACTAAATTTGCAAAAAAACTTGCTATAGAGACTGCTAATCTAATCTATAGGAGGCTACTGTCATAAACATAAAACATAATTTTCCTAAAATCAGGTAAACTGGTCCTAACAAAATAAACTTTTTGGGGCAGTGCAAAGTGCAATAATTAAAACTATCATATATAATCCCGCCGGTGAAGTTTTTGGTAAGATCAACGTTGAGTAAACCAGACAAATGCAGTTTTGATGAGTTTTTGAAGGAACTTACAATATTTTTCAATGGGAAACCAGTAAATAAACCCTATAGATATGATACTAGACCAGTGAGTCCAGAGGTTATTAAGACATACTACAGGGTGGCCCATTTGAAATGGAAGCACACTGTGAAATTTTTATTTTTCATCCAATTTTAGCCCTTTTTCTGATGATGGGTCACAAAAACTCTACGTTGATGCATAATTTTAGGTCTTTATGTCAATTTTATAAAGGCCTACACGAATTTTTCCTGACAAAAAATGACGGCACCTAATCATTTAGCGACTTTTTTATGTAAAATCTGACACAACAAAGTTAATCATGACACCACAAACCCGCCACACACTAAATTTGGACAAAAAATCTACAGGGAGCTGGGAGCTCCATTGAAGAGGGTTCCAAAAATTAGTAAAATAGAAAATTTAAAGGCATCTGACGAGTCATATAAAGTATGTTATGGAATCTATTCAAAACAGTGGAATGGTCAACAGGACCACTCAAAGTGTTGGTGTGCAAAGATTCAGTATAGAAATATACAGGTCATTTTTCTCTAGGCCATCCCAATATGCTGAATTTTTATGAAACTTTATACGGGTCAAGAGTGCTCTGGAATTATTGAAAAAAACGTTTAAAAACACAAAAGTAATTTATTTCTTTACAAAATGTCAACCAACAAACAAAAAACAATTTTGACCCGTATAAAGTTCCAAAAATTCAGTATTTTGAGATGGCACAGCGAAAGACATTCTGTATATTTGTGAATTGGATCTTTGCGCACTGGTCCTGTTGACACTTTAACTCTTTTGAGGTGATTCCATCTTCCATGGCACACTTGACTTGCCACATGCCTCTAAAATTTATATTTTGCACAAATTTTAGAACCCACAGAATGGAACTCCCTGTGTATTTTTTGTTAAAATCTACAATGTGTGGGTTTTTGGGTGCTCCTATTAACGTTGTGGTGTCAGATTTTAAATAAAAAAATCGCTAAATGAATTTCAATATTTTTTAAGAGAATAAAAATTCATACTAGGCCTTGAAAATTGAAATTAATACCTTAGATTTTGCAACAAAGTAAAAAAAGAGTTTGTGTGACCTATCTTTAGAAAAAACCGGATGAAAAATAAAAAAATTATTAGGTTGCTTACATTTCAAATGAGCCTCCCTGTATATAGGCGTTAAAAACTTCTAAGCTATTTTGCTACTTATCTGACAAAAAAATATAGCTTAAGCTGCATAAAAAATTGCCAAGTATCCTATTATTATCCACACTGCTAATATTGTGTAGAAACGAAAGACGTTGTACCAAAATATCGAAAGATAAAAATGAGAAATTTTGCAAGGACGGCTATCCTAGAAAGCCGCGATGCGGACCATACTTATCAGAAAGGCATTTCGGCCTCCGTTCCCCTCATCACTTATTAAAGAAACATTCCTCTACGAAAAACATCCATCCGGAAAAACGGATTTCTGGAATTACGACCCCACTCGGCTTTTTTCCCTCCCCCAGAAAGGCTTATGAACTTTGACGGTTCTTATGGGGGGGACTTGTGGAGGCGAACCGGTCCCCATTTTCGGGACCCATCGGCCCACTTTGACGCGGCCCAGAGGAATTCCTTATTAATTTCCTGAGAGCCCTCCGACACCTTCTGAATTTTCTAGGGACATGTGTAAGTAAGGCGCCACTAGTTTGCGGAGATGCGGGGAAATACCTTGGGAAGTTTGAAAAATGTCGGTTGTAAATCTAAATTTGCCAGATTATTCAAGTTGTCCTATAGTGGCATAGCTAGAAATCGCAAAGCTCTTATAAGATGCTTCTGTATATGTTTTTGTTTAAAAAAAGGAAAACAAAACTATTTCAGTTTCAATTAATCTTGTAAACAAGCTTTCTCCCGCCCGAAGAAAACACAAATTCTGTTAGAAATATTAAAAGTGGAAATCGGAAGAAAATTCTTAACTATTTTATAAATTATTTTAAGCTTATAGGGAAAAATATATAAATCTCTCATGGGTCCAAAAATGCTTAATAAGAAAGATACAGCCGAAAACAACAGTCTAGGTACACACTAAAAAAATGTTTTTAAGTGTCTAACTAAAACGGAAACATTAAGGAAATTCATTTTAAACAAAAAGTGCAAAAATGCTTAATAGGAAAACTAAAAGAAAAAATGTCGTAGAACATTTCCTGAACAGTCAGAATCAATCAGATGAAACAAAAGAACATCGAAAAGTTGATAAAAATTATTATTTATTATATAGGATAATTTTTTTAGGACTATACTACCACCACCACCACCGAGATTTTCTTACTTATTATATGTATAAGAAAATCGGCATCCATGGACAACTTGTGTCATAATATAAAAAATACTTAAATTGGGCAAAACTATGAGCATGATCAGGATGGCTCACTATAAATAATTGACGCCCCTTAACTTGTTAGTTTTTGAGGTTAGAAAATAGTATATTATAGATGAAAAAGAGAAAAAGTGTATTTCCGTGCAAATAATTTAATTAAAAATCATGGTAAAGCGCTTTCGGCTGTTAAGCCATCCTCAGTACCACCTAAAAAGAAAGTGTGACATAAAATAGGGGGTAGGAAAAAGTTAACTGTGGAAAAACTAAATTGTTTTAACGTCATGTCATACTCACTTGTCAAGTGTGTACAGGAAAATTGGAGCATAAAGCATTATACAACAGTAAAAACCCAAGTCACATTTTTCTGTACACACTTGACAAGTGAGTATGACATGACGTTAAAACAATTTAGTTTTTCCACAGTTAACTTTTTCCAACCCCCTATTTTATGTCATACTTTCTTTTTAGGTGGTACTGAGGATGGCTTAACAGCCGAAAGCGCTCTACCATGATTTTTAATTAAATTATTTGCACGGAAATACACTTCTTTCTCTTTTTCATCTATATATACGTGCACACAGCCCCGCACTCCTTTGTAGTATATTATATACTTAGGTTGAGAAGTGAGCCATATTGCCATATTTTACATATTTGATTAGATTTGAGTTCAGTTGTCAAGCTGATAAAATGTTGTCAAGCTGATAAAACTAATTTTTAAATGTCATATAGAAAATTTTTCATTATTTACCTAGGTATTTTTTTATTTTCATTATTTACCTAGGGAGAGAAATATTACTTCTCATTAGAGGAATGAGGTAAATAATGGTGATTTCTCAGGTTAGAAGTAAAAAAAAGTTTTTTTCTACAAGCGTGCGGAAAAGTGCCACTTTCTAAACTAAAATGCGTGCGGAAAAGTAAATGCGTGCGGAAAAGTGTCTTACTTTTCCACACGCTTGTAGAAAAAATAGTGTTCCTAACTCTTGCGGAAAGTGTCTTTCCACACTGCAATCGCGTGCGGAAAAGTGGCACTTTCTGCACTTGTTAGGAAATATACTATTTTTACAAAAGTTCTAGATACTAATACAAAGTTTTTTGTGACGCTATTGGACCTTATACAGTGTGTTCTAGAAAACCGTGGGAGACATAACTTATTTTTTAAATGGAACACCCTATATATTTTTGAATTATGGAATCTGATTCCAACGAAGTATATATTCGTATGTTATATGTTTGCTCCAACCGTTCGTCCAGAACATGACCCTTTTTTGTGAGGGATTACTCCTTGGGTCATAGGTTGCCATGGAAGACAAATGCCAAATCATAGTAATAATTATTATCGACAGTTTCCAAAAATATTTACGCGTTGGAAAACAAAATGGGCTATTTTAAGGTTTCATTGAAAATGAAGAAGGGGAATTGAGATAAATGAGAAATTTTAAATAGTAGCATAGTTAAAAAAACTTCCTCAAATTTATTGGTTGAAATTTAATTTTTATTGAAAACTACAATAACATTTACAAAAAGGATATATTTTTATATATTTTTTGTGGGGTTATAAAACAAAATTTATTACGACCGGAAAATGTAGAAACCCTGAAAGGTAGAATTCGGGAAGAAATCCACATATTAAATACTGAACACAGCAATTTTATCGTTGATTTTGATTACGTTACATATACTATGTTATATTGTGTGTCCGTGGAGGAGATATTTGATAAGGCGAATTTTATTTATTTTTGAAGCAAAGACTTTTATCAAGAATGATTTTTTCCTATCTAGCAAAATAAGTTATGTTTACACTCAAAACAACGTTTTTGTAATTTTTATTCACCCTGTACAACAAAATTGAAGTTTTTGACGGTGAATCGTATTTTATAAACAAGCAATAATGTTTTTGTTCGTATCTTTCACTGTTTGGCCGGCCACGGTCGAACTCCCTCCCGAAAGAGGGAAATGTACCTGTGGCCCATTTGTTCTCTTATAAACCTCATCCGCGGACATCCTGTATACAGCGCATTCTGTAAAGTGTTCTGCAGGTAGTTTTAAGGGGTCTTTCATGTTTTGTTTGTTTTTCGATTTAAGCCTCCTCTGCAAAGTTATTCCAGCTTCAAGAAGAAGAAAAAATTTAGTTTGGATTTTTTTCTCAAAAACAGTTGGATCTAGAAACTTTAATTTTGGGACACGTTACGAGCCAGATACGGTAAAATTACGTTTTGTACCCTATATGCATGTTAAGTGTAGAATCCCGGAGCAATTATTCATTTTTCAAAACTTTTTTTTAAGTAAATTCATTTAAAAACAAAAATTTGTATTCTGTAGCCTAATTCATTTAGAAACTTTTTTACTTTGTTGTTTTTCAATAGCTTAATAGTTTGTCTGGAAAAAGCAAAATTATTTTTTCTTCCGTATTTAAACACAGTTACCGACACTCACACGCGTAGTAGGCGTGTGTCATTTTTGTATTTTTTTTTATTTTAGTTTTTACTAGCGTAAATAGAGGATATCTACGTTTTCCTACATTCAGACACATTTATTAAAAAAAATGTTTCGGGCAAATTGAAAAAATGAAAGTGGTAGGAAGGGGTTAATTTTTTATTTATATGTCTCTGAATGTTTCAACTTTAGGGTGCATAGGGTGCAAAAAGTAGTTATATCGTAAAGTGTCTTCCAGCTTGCTCGTAACATATTTTAAAATTCAAGTTTCTAGATGGAACAGTTTTTGAGAAAAAATCAAAACCAAATGTTTTATCTCTAACATGAAAGATCCACTTAAAACCACCAGTAGAACACTGTCTAAAAAAATTTGCACATAATTACGGAACACCCTGTATAATTTAAAGAAATATTAGACTCCGTCGTTGGTTGGGCCAAGCCGTATAATCCGGCAATGCCGTTACCGTCGTTAGGGGTTATAAAGGTCAGGTGGTGTGATATGTGCTGCGACATTCAAAATAGAACGCCTAGAGTGCTTTATTTGTGGTATTAACAATTCACAGACTTAATGTAATCTTACAAGGGTACCTAAGTTAGAGATCACATTGATCTCAGAGGCATTGCATCTATAGGAAGGGAACATTAATAATTTATTATATGTTTTAGATGGATTCCACCTCAGAATCCATGCTACCTGAATTGATTGGGTACTGATAAGTAATCTTTGTACGAAAATAAGCCTCAATCAAAGAAATTTTTCTTATACACAGATAGTAACCAGCTGTTACACCATTACAAGGAAAGGTTTGTATATGATGGTTGATTACAGTGCCATAAGAAAAGACTGACTATATTATTTTGGGTCTCAGGTTTAATAATATTAGCGTGGCTAATAAGTTTTTCATTTTAAATCAAGACATAGTTCAAAATTCGATTGCTTTAATACATTGATTTTGGTATTGTTGCCATTTAGACATTGTCAAAGTGTATTCAACTTAAACCTATTTATTACTGATATCTGGCAGAAGTGCTCATGTTATTTATAACTGACACCCCAAAAAAGCGTCAATCACCAGAAACCAGAGAGGAGCATCGCGCGAAGTTTTATGTCGCATTGCTTCTCGGTATTCGAATCATCCGCAATGAATAGGTGTTCGAAAGGCCGAAAGTTATTTGAATGGAAATAAATAACGCGATATGTCAGGTAACAAACAATTTATCAAAGCTGAATTGACTGGCGGTTTATTCTGTTTAATATTTCGTTTTTGTCCAGGAATAACCGCCAACCGCCCACCGTTCCCGTTAAGAGGATACGGCCACAACCGACTTTAGGCAAGTCCTGAAGTTGAGAAAACTGGCAACATGGCTTGCGGGTCTACGTGGCGCGGTCCGTCACTCTCTGTCAATTGATTTTACATGAGAAACTTACGAGAATTAGTTTTATAGTGTGGGTAGTGGTATCGTCGTGAGATTTCTACGACGAGGCAGTGTGTCCCTGGGCGGAAACAGACGGCTCGAAGCGCTGGCGACTGCTTCTTGTATAAGTTTGTGTTGTTCGTGCAAAACTGAAACATTTGTAAAAGTTCGAAGTGAAGAAGAGAAAGAAGTTATTGGCTCCTTCTACAGTTTGAAGCCTCAAGATGTCCAGAATCGTCGAGGAAATTTAGAACTTAGTTGAGTACCTGGCTGTAAGTCAATTCGTAATAATAACTTGAAGTAGCTAGGTTTTCTTTGCTGGACGGCAGGCGGTCGACTTGTATTCATTTTGGGTTTTCCAAAGGACGAAAATTTAAGTATAAAATGATTAATAGACAAACTAAAGTACCCTTTAAAATTAAAGTATATTTGTAATACCTAATTGAAGCATTATTTAATATTATTAAAAAAATTTATTTACCTAATTAAAGTCAAAAGATACTTTAGTTATATGTATTATGAAATTGACCCTAACTGTCATTTCAGTCATAAGAGATTGCTCTCCTTCCTTCACAAAACGCAGTTTTATGTGCGTTTGTTGTTTATAGTTTTACGAAAATTTAACCATAAGGGAAGATCATCATTTGCCTGACGGGGCATTTTACGAAAAATTCTAACGAAAATTCGAATTACAACAAATGTAGTCCCCTCTATTTGCCCAAATTTGCCATACTATTCGTCGAAAATGTACCTATCCACACCAGGAATCGTTCTTATTTTAAATACTTAACTTCTGTGTATATTTTGTTACCGATTTTATTATTTCTGTTAAACAAACAACCATCATAATTATAAAAATTGTTGTACATTTTGTTAGAAAAGAGAAACTAAGCCAAAGGCCGAAAAGTCAAGAAGGCCGATCGTTATTAGACCCGCTAGACTCGTTGAACCATCCCGTTGCGGCGTTGCCACATATTTGCACAGGGCTTGTAAGTTTGAGAAGGTTGTGATACGGCGCAATGTAACTTTACATGATTTACCCTTTTTTATCCACTAAGACTTGTCAAATAGTTGTTGATTTTTCTAATAAACTACTCATGTTTCATCAAGCGTCGCCCAGCAACTTTGAATAATAAGTGTTAGTGGAGGCACAGTCTACGTAGAGGGGAGATAATAGCAAGGAAAAGATAGTTTCAGCAAGTAGATGGCTAAATTATAATTTCTGTTATATCAACGGGAATTCGCATCCTCAGCACTTTCAACTGAGAGCTTTCCAACGTGGTTTGCCTTATCCCAGCTCGGTGGTCGATGCCGAATTTCGGGCCATTAGCACGTATACTTGATACCTTTTATCTATCGGTTTAAGCCAATTAGAGCAATTAAACTAGACTTGCAGAAACCCGGATAACCTTTGCGACAAATTGGCCGGTCTTGGCTAATAGGGGATGCACGTGAGGGAATTTAAAATTTTCCCCATTTTCTTTAATACGTTTAATTAGCTTTATTCGTTTACTTTGTTTTTAGAATGTTACAACATAATTCGCAATCAGAAGACTCTTATTCTATATTTCCAAGAGTGAATCGGGATATTTTTGGGCACGGAGGCGAATTTTAATCTGCTGCTGACCGTCAGAACTTTGGAATCCTTTTGAATATCAAAACTGGAGATAACTCTTAGAGTTTTTATTGCCTTTGTGTCCCGATATTGAATAGTAAATAATATTTATGGGGTCGTTTCGAGGGCTATTAAAAAAGTTATCGTTCGTCTGTCATAAATAAACGAAATTGTGATATCTAAAGAAACTGTTTTATTTGTGTGCCTTTTGGGCGCATTAAAAATTCAAAACCCATCTTTTCCTTTCGAGAGGGCAATTTAAGGACATTTTTCCAGGGAGAAAAATGGAATTAAAACTTGGCGGAGTTGTTTGCGGCCATTTGGCGCTCGAAATTACTTTCAATTGTTATTATTACGTTATACGAAGCTTTTTAAAGCCTCAGGTATTTTTATTTTAATTTCGTCTTTGTGTCGAATTTAACACAAGTAAGTATAACGACTTTGTAAGTTGTTTTTAGGGTGAGGTTTTGAGTCTTGAAAAGAGAAGAATTTAAAAACTGAATATAAGTAGGTAGATACTTATGTGGAAGTAGTGGTTTCAATGAAAACCAGTTCACGTTCAAATTAAGTAAATGTTATTATTCAATGCCTTAAATATACTTCCAGATGTCTGATTTCATTTTAAAATTGTGTGAAAATGTTAAACTTCCTATTCTGTCTCTTAATCCCCGAGTCACAATGAAGAAGAAAACGGGTTCGCTACAAAATACCAGAATTTTTTTTTGTGGTATATTTTCTTGGAAATCCTATTTGCCAAATCGCCTTACGAAACAAGGCACTTGTGCATTCGAGTGAATTACCGTAATTTGCTTCAAATTTTTACGGGACATTAGATACCAACAAAAAATTCATTCTAAAACGGAACTCAACATTTAATGATATTTTAGGGATTCATTTTCGTTGCATTTCAAATAATTCACAAATATCAATGGTTATTTATTTGTCTCTAACTATCATAAGTATCTTTGAAAAAACTACCTACTTATTATGATCAATTTTTAATTTTTTGATAGAGTTTACAAATTCCAAAATACGGCTTTTATTTTGACTCTAATAGGCAAATATAGAACAGACCTAATATAATAGGTTTGTGACAATACTATGCTATAGCCACTTTTAAACCAAATAAAAAGTCTTTTTATTTAGTTCTGAAGGGCTTATAAGTATGAATAAATAGTAACGTAACGTAGGTATACAGGGTGTTCACTTTCAAAATGCCCACCATTGGTATTTTTGAAACGGTAAGAGCTACAAGGTTGGTTAAATTAGACAAAAGTTGCGCATTTTGATGTGTTTCAAGAATCTGTAAAGAAATTTGACATAGCTCACGTGGTTACTAAAATAACCTGAAAAACTGAAAACTTCCACTTTTTCTTTGTCCGTAACTTTTTTAATATCAAACGGAATTGAATGAAATTTTGTGAAATTACGTAATTAGGTACGGACTTTCGAATGCACTATTCAGAAACATTCTCTGCCTACTGGATCTTTAGGTGTTCATAACCAAATTTCGATTTTCTTATGGCGGCCATATTGGATTTTACCACCATTGGATAGAGCAAAAAATTACGAATAGAACCATGTATCACAACACCTAATTAAACCCACTTAAATGTCAAATTTCTAATATTTTAAATAATTTGAAGCAAGGCAGTATGCCATGATTCCGAAAACAATATCAATAACTGTCACCTAATAAACAGAAACGTCAAATTTGATGTCAAAAGTTTCTTTATTTAACGTTATTTTAATAGGAACAAGAAACTAAATACTAAAAATAGATAGATGGCGCCAGGGGTCAGTATCTAACCGGCAGGCCTTAGTCCCCCGGCAATAAATAAGCAACTTTTGTACGGGTTGAATTTTAAAGTCATGGTATCTGTGCTTTTTTAAAATCTTGTTAACTGCCCCTAACGACAAACCACATTCCCTAGCAATTTTCCTTTGCGATGTCTCTTGATTTAAACGAATTTGAGCCAAAATATTGATTTCACTTACAGCTCCTCTAGCTCTTACAAAATAATTTCTTCTTTTGTTTTGTAACGTCGCATCCGCTTCCATACGCCTACACAACCTTCGGAAAATAGTTCTGTTAGGCTGCCTTCGTTCGGGGTTTAATTCTTGATACTGGCTAGAATTACTGTAGTTTCGAATATAAACATTGTACATATCCAATCTTTCCTTTATTGGATATTGTTGGGCATGATTCAATAAGCTTTAGTCACTTAAGACGGTTAACACACAATTTTAAGTAGTTAACAAAGGTTATGGGAACTAACTGACGTTTCAGTTTATTAGGTGACAGTTATTGATATTGTTTTCGGTATCATGGCCTACTGCCTGGCTTCAAAATATTTAAAATATTAGAAATTTGACATTTAAATGGGTTTAATTAGGTGTTGTGATACACGGTTGTATTCGTAATTTTTTGCTCTATCCAATGATGGTAAAATCCAATATGGCCGCCATAAGAAAATCGAAATTTGGTTATGAACACCTAAAGATCCAGTAGGCAGAGAATTTTTCTGAATAGTGCATTCGAAAGCCCGTACCTAATTACATAATTCCACCAAATTTCATTCAATTCCGTTTGATATTAAAAAAGTTAGGACAAAATAAAAAAGTGGAAGTTTTCAGTTTTTCGGGTTATTTTAGTAACCACGTGAGCTATGTCAAATTTCTTTACGGATTCTTAAAACACATCAAAATGCGCAACTTTTGTCTAATTTAACCAACCTTGTAGCTCTTACCGTTTCAAAAATACCAATGGTGGGCATTTTGAAAGTGAACACCCTGTATAATCAATAGCGATAATTATGTTTTCTTGAAATCGGCATTAAAATGTCCCAAAATCGTCATTAAAAGCACAGAAATCGTATAATAATGTAGCCCATTATTGTACGATTTTTTTCAATGAGTAGGCCTTGGCTAGATGTAAACATCAAACGTCAGACGCGGAGAAATCGCCCGTCAAAAGTGACCAAATATTCAAAACCCGGCCGATAAAGGCTCATTTAACTTTTCGTACACATTGCGAAATTGTTTCCTATAGAAGCGCAATCCTTCAGTATACATATTTTAGTAAATTTGAAAATCAACAGATTTGTTGTGTAGGCTGCACAAGAAGCAGCAGTTTGGTTTTTCTGTCAGAAGGTGCCGTACATCATTATACTTGTCCTAGGTAGAGCGATCGGTAAAGTCAAGCAACGCCGCGCGTAGTCGGTTCGTGGACGGGTGATTCCTTATTATGATTTTCTTGCCTAATAAAACATTTTTTTTTTCCGATTTTAAAAAATATATAATATGTACCTCGGCACTGAAGTTCTTTTTATGACTCATGTGGTTTATTTGCCTCGGCCAGAGGCCTCAGCAACTAAACTCCACATGAGTCATAAAAAGTTGAACTTCAGTGCCTTGGTACATAAATAACTATTTCGTTAGCGAAAGTGGAGTACCTACTATTGAGCAGAGTTCATTGGAGCAAGGGGCCTTTTTTGTATGGACTAAAAACGACGACGACATTTATTTTATAAGTGTACTTGCTAAGTCGAGCTAAAACAAAGATTGGTCAATAGCGGAACACGATATTTTGGAGTTCTAAAGTGCCGGAAAGACCTTTTGTGTCTACTTCTCAAAACCAAGGCAATTACTTTGAAGACATTTGTCGTTTAAAAATAAAACGTTTTCTTTCTATATAATAACAACGAGTAATTTGACAAAAAAATAAACTTGGAAAGTAAAGATCCTAATGACCTGATGGTTTATTTTATAAAGAGCGCGTCATTATAAAAATAAGTTTCTTAAAAGTAGCAGGAAATTGTGATTTACCTTTGGAATTTTGAGAAGACGGCCGTTACCTGGACACGAGAAAGCAAACTCGCCGACGCTTAGATACTCTGTCATTTTGAGCAGGAAAGGATATTCTTGAACGCCGAAACTTTCGTACTTACCCACCATTTATCATACGTTTTTGACGCTCCAATACCCGCGAGTGTTTTATCAATAATTTCGCTTGAGCATTTTCTTTTTATATCCCAAGAAGGTAAAGGGTTAGGATATGAATAACAGCATTTACATAGTCACTAATATGCTTGCGGCCAAGCTCGACAGTTGGCAGTTGAATAATAACGTTGATACATTTGATAAATTTTTTTGATACATTTGATTATTTTTTTTCAAGTCAAAAGTGTTTCAGTTTTAATAGTTTTGATATTTTCTTACACCAGATATTATTTTGAAATAGTAAATAGGAATTTAACATCTAATTCGTCTCCATTCTTTGTGCTGTTTTAATATTACGCCAACCAAGAGTTTTCCCCTATGCCCCAGTGGCGGGTAACAAAAAATATTTGAAAAACTTGGTTGCCATTTACAGATTTATTTAGGAATATTTTATAGGGTTTAGTTGTTTCTCACAATATATAGCGATTAGATATATACAGCACGAGGGACCTCTGGACCTCTGGGAGATGAGGTGTCATTTAAACGAACCCTTGCGATCTGCTTTACATGCAAACCACTCTCGGATTTGATGAAATATTAAGAGAGTGCCTGTTATTTCGAATTTAGAAATTGGGAAACAAATGTTCTGCGAAATTCAGATACAAAAGACAGAGAAATTTCATTAATTTTTGTAATAGTCCATACATGACAATGCTTGTGCCAGGATGAGTGGAAATTCCTTTATTGTCTCTGCTTCATTGCCATTCCAATACAAATTTATGATGTCGTGTGATTGGGAATACAATGCAGACGACTTCACGTGGTTATTGCCATTTCCATGTAACAAATAAAATTGTAGATATAAATTGAATTCGAGCAATGCAAGATTGGGATATAAAATTCAAGGCACTCTGCAAACTGGGCGTCACAATATTTCACTTTATTTTACAACTTTGGATATATTTTTATTGACTAGGTAAATGTATACTGTCTGATTTTTACTGGTTGTAAATTTTTAGAAGAGATCGGGCTGCATCGAATTTACATTATTTTAGACTTTTGATATGAAAACATTGTATCGCATAGGGCTAAGCACATAGTGGAGCGGAGAGCAAAGCAGCGAGCAGCATGGAGAGCAAAGCGTCAAATGAGCAAAGAGTGGATGAAGGAATTGCTTGCACATAGTAGAACCGTGATGCTCGAGTGAAAAAGACGATCATTAAATAAAAAATGGATTTGCTTTTGTCAACTGAAGTGTCGTCTTTAAAAATTTGGTATCTACTGAAACGACAACAAAAGGGGAAAATAAGCTGTAGTGCCCACAAAATAAATAGGAATAGGCATCAATTAGGTGAATATCACCATTTATATGAACAATTACGACAACATCCCGAAAAAATTCATTCCTATCTTCGAATGGATATTAAAACTTTTGATTATATCTTGGGAAAAATAGAATGAAGGTTATTGAAAAAGTGGACTAACTTTAACTTAAGCCCAATTAGTCCAGCAGAACGTTTAGTAGTTGCGTTAAGGTGAGATATTAAACAATTTATATTTTTACTAGTTAGTTTATATTAACTGTTCAACGTCCGTTTTACCTCAGTTAACACACTACAGAGTCACACGAGCAGAGCGAAGTAATCAAACTTGCCTGAACGCGTCGCTTTGCTTGATTTTAAGAGCGCTTCTCAATCTGCGCATTGCTCGTCACTATGTGTGAAACAATTCAATATCATGTGTTTTGTTCTCCGCGTGCTCGCTGCTTTGCTCTCCGCTCCACTATGTGCTTACCCTTAGACCTTCAGCCAAATAGTAGTCTAAAGTTTTCTAAATGATCTTGCCTCAAAGTACACGTTGCGACGACGATATTATGTAGTGAATGCGGTGTTGCCGAGAAGACGGTCTGCCGGGAATTTGAAGTGCTGGGATTTTGAAGTCGTGGTAAGTGCTCATCTGGACACGAATTTCCACTGGTCGACAATATTTATTAAGGATTTAACCTATTCACAATCTGCAATGACAGAATGTAGAATAATAAGTTTCCAAAAATATTCCAACTTTACTTATTCAGTGTATATTATACCATAAATTAAAAGATAGCTAGACAGTCAGAAGCATTGTTGAAACCGCCCGAAAAAATCCCGGAACACAAACTTTCAAACTTTGATTTTGGAAGGAAAACAAATATTAAACCCCTCTTAATATGCCTTTCAAAGGGCATTTTGTTGCGTATAGTCTCACAATAATAAGGCATGGATCAGAGAGTCATCCCGGGTTCTTCATGTGGAAAAGCGAGTTTACATTTATTCGAAAAATATGAGTTTTGATATTTTAGTCAGGCTGCCATGTGTTTTATAATGAAGTTCAAAATAGAAAATTCCTCGAAAAATCATAGGCGTATACCGTTAGCGTGGGCCCAAAGGGCTATTATTCTCACGTGAACTTGTATTGTAATACTTTTTTTTTCACGTTTCCGAACAGGTTGCCAACGATAATTATGTAGGTAAGTTCTTGTCATAAAACTGCTGAAGAAAAGATAGCATATCGTTTGCGCATGTCCACGTACACTTTTCATCGTATAAATCGTATAAATGATTAAATAACATTAAATTTAAACTGTACTTGGATATGCGCAAACGGTATGCCATCCTTTTTTCAGCAGTTTCATAACAAGAACTTGCACACTTCTCATTGGCAGCTTGTTCAGAAACGTCGAAAAATTAAATATTAAAATACAAGTTCACGTGACGATAATAGCACTTTGGGCCCACGCTAACGGTATGCCTTTGGTTTTCCGAGGAATTTTGTATTTTGAACTTTATTATAAAAAAACATGGCAGCCTGAATGAAATCATATCAAGACGCATATTTTTCGAGTAAATGAAAACTGATTTTTCCATATGAAGAACCCAGGACGACTCTAATTCATACCTTATTATAGTGAGAATATACGCAACATAATGCCCTTTGAAAAGCATACTGAGTAAAAACACGTCCAAAAATCTGTCACTATCTCCCGGTCTAATAGAATTGCTAGTATATGTATTGATTTCGAGTATTTAAAAACACTTTCCCTCATTTAAATTAAATATAAATTATATATGACTAAATAAATAAAATAAATTGTATATGACTATTTTCTTTTTAGCAGATGTAAGTTTCTATCGTTCACTTAGTAATAAATTAACTTAGGCCATGATGTTTTTATCACCATATCAGGAATACGTTTCTCTAAAAATTTAAAAACCATAAAAAATTTCGATCTTTTAGGTTTTTCTCAATATTACGACATTTTTTGGGATTTTCGAGAAAACGTAAACGTAAACGCGCGCGTTTACCTACTGACTAGAAAAGCCCCGTTAAGTAAGGGTTTTAATTCACTTCTGAAGATATTTTTCCTTTACTTTTGGTGGACTTTTTCAAATTTTAGATTCGTATTAAGCTATTTTTTATCCACCTGTGGTTATATATTTTTTTACATCTTGACTGAATCACCCTGTATAAAAAACAACATTTTTGTATATATTATAATATAATAGACTTAATCGACTAAGAAAGTTCGTAAAATAAATAATATAATATAATGGATAATAACAATAACTACTTCATAACAAACACTTTAATAAAAAAGTTGTATATCGATTTCACAACAATAAAACTGAAATCGTAAAAATAAAATTAAAATAACTCAAACAAATCAGAAGTCGGCTCTTCATTTTTAGGGAACTCTTTTTGAATGTTTTGTTCGCTTAAAGTAAAAAAAAGCCAATGAAGCCCCACGGCACTGGCCGAAATAAATTGCGCTTCTCAGATGACACACTTTGTGTCCTTCTTGTTTTCTCTAGTTAACTGTGTGGTCTCTGCTAACACATAGTCAACAATAAAAAATACTACCGTAGCCTCACAAGCCCTGTTTTTCCCACAGACCGTACTAAAAAAAACATTAATATTTATACCTGTTGAACGGCTCCATCCGAAAACCGCCCCTACATCTCCAGAAACAAATATTGGCCTGGGCGCAGAAAAAATTAACGAAGGCGCCTGGGGCGAACACGCCATTACCCCGGAACACACACACGGGCATCCCCCAAAAACGTCGGAGTGAATCTTTAAACGATCCACTTCAAACTGCGAGGAGGGTATTTATGTTGTAGGGTGGCGCGGCGGTATTGGCCCGCCCCTTCCCCCCGCCACCCTTCCAGAAAACTCCGGGGCTGGTAAAATATTTTCCGGACTCTTCCGTGAAATTAACCGACGAAGGTCCGTATCCTTGAAAGCTCCGAATGCGCGTATAAAAGCTCTAACGCCCCTTGGGGTGGCTGTTGGTACAATGTCAGGGTAACGACAGGGAAAGGAAGAAGTTTTGAACTAATGGGGCGGACTAATGAGTATCTATACAGAATAAAAAATAGAAATAATGTGTTCTGTAAACGTGATTTTAGACGAGCGATATCTAACAGATCAATTTCGACAAAAACAGTTATAAGCAAAAATATTTCTTATAAAATTTTACACAAAAAAGGCCCTAACACTTTTCTTGTGTAGCATCAATCGTTTTTGAGTTAAATCTGCAATTTGAGCCATGCTTTTTTTAGAGGGTTAAAGGTATGTTCTTTAGTTTTGTGCCATTATTTCGAAAAGTAGCCCTTTTTCGACAAAAATATTCATGAGCAAAATATTTCTTATAAAATTCCACGTAAATTACATAAATGTAATTTACGAATAAGAAATTTTTGGATTATTTTTGTAGCAACGTAAATCAAGAGCAAGCTTTAGGTTATAAAGATAGTCAAAGTCATCAGCTGGCATCACGATATTTCAATAAATAAACATGGATTTAGCTGTGGGAAAGAATATAGGGTAAGTATTCATGTTTTACAGATTAAAATTAATACCAGCGCCTTAATCAAAAGCCTAAAATTACGATCTTTACTATTTTAAATCATGATTTTTGATTATGCCCATACCAAATAAAATGGTAAAATAAACTAGGCGGGTAATCACAATTTTATTTCATAATTTGGTAAGTATCTTCCAGAAGATATTTCAAGCGAATACCTAGAAAATGCAAATCTTCTATGTAGCCCCCGCCCTGATTTTAATTTACATGTGTCCAATTCCAATAATTGCGAAAATTGCTGCAACGAGATGTTCTGCTTTTTATATATCATCCGAAATAGTTATTGGTGGCTGTGCAGTTAATTTTCTAAAATATAATAGTTATTATCTTATTAAGTGTATAAAACTACCTATGTAGATACTTGTTGAATCTAACTTATAGGGTATATCATCTCGCTGTCGTTACTTTATTGATTTTTAGTCTCCATTTATTCTATAAGACCTCTGCATTACCATCTCCTACAATAATAACTTTGCGGAATGTTTTGTGATATCTACTGGATTCATTCTAAATATTAATTCTGAGTTATTTTTGCTCAAATGAGCACGAACCTTAAACCACATATTATATTGGTGGCACATAACACAGCAAGTTATGTGCCTATTTTATAACCGTCTTGAATTATTTTGAAGTTTAAATACCAGTGTCATTCTTCTAGTGTCAAATTTCCATACTGCTTTGATTACTCTCTCAAAAATTTACTTGCAAGCCTATACGAAGCAATATCCCACATGTTTTTTTCTTTACCTCACAATCATTACTTTTATACCTGGACCCACCGATCTGTTCAACCAGTTGAAGAAGCTAGAATACTGGATATTATATTTTGGAACAGTATTTTGTAACGCATGCAAGAATGATAATAGAAAAATTTGTTTATAGGCCCAATGCGAACCAATGGTTCACTAATAAGAAAAAACTGAAAACCTAATGCGTTTTATACTTATTTACACTACAGGTAGCCATGGACTTCATTTCAAACCAAAAGGTACCAAAATACTCTTGCTTGCTTTTTAGACTCGCTTTTCTTAATAAAATCTATGAATGTATATGCCACGTAAGTTTGTCAAATTAAAGGAACATAACAAACAAACATATTTTATTTTGGATTTTAAATTCGTTGTAACACTATTTGCATGCTTTTATTTTGCAACAATGGTGTTTTCTATATTAATCCACCCCGTCGATTTTTTCGTCTTGTGGCGCCAGTGGCGATCGCTTGAAACAGCGCTATTCACAGGTCTTTAATATAGTGTTGGTCCAGTTTATACAAAACCAAGTTAAATCTGATGATGACATTGAATTGCAATAACTCTCCTAATAAAGGAATCTTAGGTATACGCAGAAAGCATGTTAGGTTAGGTCAGCAGAAGCAGAACTGAAATATTTAATCTTGAGCTTACATTATTCGAAAGCTTCGTTTCAGAGTGCGACGCTGGTTGGCAACAGTGTATTATCCGTTGCCTATTTCAGCTAACTTCAGTTTTGTGCTATAACATAAAATGTTCGCTGCTGGCATCTTAAATTATTGATAAGTTAACAACAAAATGGAACCACAAGCAATATATTCCCGACGAGAGTTTGCTCCAGCAGAGTGTATTAATTTTTCCCACGAAGGTCTCCTCGTAACTAACTTAGCTCCAGGGTCGGGACGACGTGGTGGGAACTTGTTAAGCGCAAATTGTGTTGTCTAGTGCACTTGATTAATGCGTACTTGACAAGAAACTCCCCCCTCGTCATAAATTCAACACCCCCGGGTTACATTTCAACTACTTTCGGCCTCGTGGAAATATTATACTACTTATTTGGAATTATGCAGGGCGATTCTCAATTTATACGCATAAACTTGCGAAATTGTAGCTTCTGGCAAGTAATGAGTATTAAAGAAAAAAAAGTTTTTTAGTTACCTAGATATCCAAAGAAATGTCTAAAATTGTAAGTAGGTAGTCATTTTTTGTCATTTATTAAAAACTAAACTGTAAATAAAGCAGGTCAGTCTGTTTGGTGTTTCTATTAGTAGTGTGTTGTTATTTGCTGCGGTATTCGGAGTTTATTTTCACAACTAAATTAAAAATTATGGCGCTTAATGTCACAAACGCAGAACTTATCGATAAAAATGTTATTAGATTTTTTCATTATTACTCTTTACTTGGCATAACCTACAGTTTCCCAAATTTATGAGTATAAGTTAAGAATTTACCCTGTATAAATAATATTAAATCTAAATAAAGTATACCTATAGGGATTACTCTCTTTAAAATATCTAAACTTGAATTTTAAATTTTTTATATATCTCGGTATTTCATAACACAATTATTTTAATTCCCTATAAAATAAAATGATGATATTTATCTAAGTAATAAAATGAGGATATTTTTATCTAAGTACCTACAAATTGCGATTACCCATCTCATATATTATAGTAATTACCATATTATGACATGTTTTAATTTTTACACCCAGCAAATTTGACAATATTAAACTCTTCATTTTATGTATAAAAAGAAATGCATACTTTGATTCACTGAACTTGTTTAGATTTTGACGAATACAAATTATATTGGTATGTTTTTTACCATTTCAAATAATTCGAGAAGCTTTATTCTGAAATTTTTGTAAAGTAAAGACTGCCAAGAATTTCAATTAAATCTACAAAAGCCCCCAACATTTTGGAATGTTAGTTAATAAAAGGGTAAAAAAACCTTAATCGACAAAACAATTCATAGCCTAAGAGCGCCGAAGACCCCGTGTAATTTTCTGAAACTATATAAGCAGTTGAGTATAAACCTTCCCAGTGCCATCAATTTTCAATATGTATAAACATTTTCTTCTACCTCTTACAGTGAACTGTAAATTGACACCCTCCTTAACTTGTCAGTTTTTGAAGTTTTCTTAGAAAAGTTTTAGATAGTAATAAAAAGTTTTTTGTGTCGTTATTGAACCTTATACAGTGTGTTCTAGAAAGTCGTGGCATACCTAACTTATGTTTTTTAAATGGAACACCGTGTATATTTTTGGATTATTGAATTCTACGCATTTTTCTGATTCCAACGAAGTATATAATATGTTATATGTTTACTCCAACCATTCGTTCAGAACTGAGCCTTTTTTGTGAGGGATTACTCCTTATGGGTTGCCATGCGAGACACATGCCAAATTATAGTAATAATTATTGACAGTTTGCAAGTATATTCGCGCTTTGGAAAACAAAATAGGCTATTTTAAAATTTCAGAGAAAAATGAAGAAGGGAAATTGAGAGAAATTAGAAATTTTAAATAGTAACATAGTTAATAAACATCGTCAGATTTATTGTTTGAAATTTAATTTTTATTGAAAACTACAATAACATTTAGAAAAAGGATACCTATACGTATTACAAATGCTCCACATGGCCTCCATCTTGCTCAATAAATTTATTGATATTTGCTACCAACTTTCCGTTTATTGAGGTAATAAGGTAGTTAATCGTTGTATTTTTCTCCCTCAAAAAGTTTTCAAATGCTCCAATGTATACTATAATATGTATATAAAGTGTAGGTGGTAATACAACAAAGTTTTGTATTAGTAAACAAAGAAATATTGTCGCTAAAAGTTTCTATTGTAAATTTCGTATATAGGTATTATTTTTGGCCTATTCAGAAACGCGAACATGATAACACACTTATTTAACGAACGATATACAACTTGTGGTATACGCCGTATTCCGATTCGTTTTGTTATGATTATAAATAATGATGTAACTTCTTTGTTGATAATGGACAAACAAATTGTTGCCACAGACGTCGGGTACTCTTTGATTTCAGAATGTTCCGTAAAATTCTTTGGCGTATAGGTCTCGTCACAAATGTTTTCAAAGGCAACTCAAAAGTACTCAATACCTATACTCGGAATTCAGTTACAAATCCTTTCCAGTGGTGCGCCGATTTAACTCTTCTCAAATTAACTTGCTATGCCCTTGCAGCGCCCACTTTCATTATTTCTAGCATTTCAAGGCATTTTTAATGGAGACGCAAAACTCAATCTAAACCAGACCAAACTTGTGACGTAACCTCGACGCTTAAGTCGCTATTGCCGCCAATACTTGGCGACCATCGACAAGTTGTTCGCTCCGTGGACATTCCGGAGCATCGTCAATTTGTTTCGACCAAGTGCACTGCACTGCGCCCGGAGCAAACAACAATTCCGGGACACGGAGACATCCGGCCGGAATCGGTGGCATTCCGTGGTTCGGCGGTCGATTTTAGCGATGGAATTTTCGGGAATAGTTCGCCTTGTTGCGGGGATTATTAAACTGCCAGGGTAGTTATGGATTTTCGATCGTTGGTGCGTATCTGTACGGAGCGGGGTATATAGCGGGTTCCCATTTTATTAGAAAGGCAATAATGGAACAGAGTTGGATCTTTTGATGAGGTTATCTACGCAAGGAATACCTAATATATTGGCGGTTTTTCAAATTTGAACTGTTCCAGTCGACAAGGCAGACATAACCATCTTGAAAAAGTTCAAACTGAAATTGTAGCTAGTATTTTATAATAGTAGATATATTAGAGTAACTTACACTTAGAAATGAGAAATCTGCCAGAGATGCTGCATAGAACATCGAGCTATTCACAAAACTATAGTACCTACCTACCAACCTACCTCATGAAGAAGTTATCTACCCAACAAAATAAGGCATACACATTGGCTATTATTAAAAATTTTCAAAATTGGTCCCCTAAAAGAAATTTATCATTGTATAACTGTTTTGTTTTTCTTTCTTTTGCTTATTTGAATTATTTATTTATTATTGTTTCTCTAAAACGCCAATGAGTTCACATTGGTCACTTGAAATTTGCGCACAAATATTGCTGTTAGCATCAGTATCAGGGGTTAAATTAGTATCTGAGAAGAAGAAGACAAGTACCTACATGAAATATGTTTTGTCAATTTCATAACCTCAAACTAACTGATTAAGATAGAATTTGATATTTGATGACAGCTTCGGACAGTTCACAACCACAGATATGCTAAAGATTGTACTTCTTGTGGTATTAAGAGTAAACGTACAGCGCGTGCGTGGTGATTCAACATTTTTCGATCTGTAGTAGTGAGCAACAATCATGAATTATTTACACTTTGGGTCAACACAAATTTTAATCTAAGTAATTGCTAATATTTCAAGACCAAAATTAATTTCAAAATATTTATCAGAATGGCCGTACATAGAATTTGAATTAAAAACATTTGTCTGAAGCCATCCCGAAACACTTATTTGTTTATAAGTTATAAATACATAGAGAATAATCCAACTTAAACTTTGTATTGACTTTGTTTAAAATTATGCGCGTTGCTCATTACAGATTGAAACAAGCTCAAAATGATGAATCACCACTTACGTGATGTACGTTTACTCTTAATACATAGGAATACCTATTTAGCATCAATAGCATATTATCTAATGATATTACGTCACGAGTCGTTTATACAGGGTATTGCTTAATGACATGCTAATACTTAAGGGGGTTATTCTGGGGCCCATTTTAAGAAAAAAACTTCATATGAATGTATGTCGTAAACGTCCTAACTTTTGAGATACAGGGCGTTAAAGTTCATTTTTTTAAATTGAATTTTGGCTACATGTCCCGAAATAATCAAGCTGCTGAACTGAAATTTGGCACTTCTATGTTTTTGGGGATGGAGAATAAGCTGAACATGTCAATTTCACCGTATCTCACAGAGGGCGCCACTTGCGCTGTTTTTTGATCACGCTTTTACGCGTAACTTTTTTGAAGTTATCTTTTTGGTCCTGCAGGTCCATCATTTTAGTGCATCTTTTCATTCTGCAAGAAAAATGTACTCTTGTTTCATAACGATTAAATCAACCGTTTGCTTTGAAATTGCCAAAACGTTCTCCAAAACACCTCTTTACTTCAATATTCGAAACATAAAATTTTCACCTACCACCTTCAAGTGTTACAGATCAACTGTACCATTTAAACTGAGAAAAAAATTCCTATGAATAATCTACCAAAAATTATTCGCTTTCAAAATGGAAAGGATTGAATTTGACAAAATTTGGACACTCTATTTCAAGAAAACCAATGGTGTTTTGACCAATGCCCATTTGGCATTTTTTTCATCATTTTGGATGTACAGTTGATCTGTAACATTTGAAAGCAGTAGGTGAAAATTTTATGTTTCGTATATTGGAATCAACAGGTGTTTTGGGGCATGTTTTGGTAATTTAAACACAAATCGTTATGAAACAAGAGTACATTTTTCTTGCAGAATGAAAAAAGGCACAAAAATGATGGACCTGCAGAACCAAAAAGATAACCTCAAAAAAGTTACGCGTAAAAGCTTGATCAAAAACCAGCGCAAGGGGCGCCCTCTGTGAGATACGGTGAAATTAACATTTTCAGCTTATTCTCCATCCCCAAAAACATAACAGTGCCAAATTTCAGTTCAGTAGCTTGATTATTTCGGGAGATGTAGCCAAAATTCAATTTAAAAAAATGAACTTCAACGCCCTGTATTTCAAAAGTTAGGACGTTTACGACATACGTTCATATGAAGTTTTTTTTCTTAAAATGGGCTCAAGAATAACCCCTTCAAGTATTAGCATGTCATTAAGGAACACCCTGTATATAGGTATCAAACGAGGGGGAAATCATTGGGGCATTTTAGTGTACAAGTCAGAGGCATTTCGGTGCATTTCGGGGCATTTCGGTGCATTTCGGTGCATTTCGGAGCATTTCGGGGCATTTCGGTGCATTTCGGTGCATTTCGGGGCATTTTGGTGCATTTCGGTGCTTTTCTTACGTATACGCATGCGCAAAGAGGGAAGTGGGGAGAAAAGCCAAGCGGGGTAACCGGTAACCGCCACGTTCGGTCGTTCCCAGCCCGCCAGCGCCAGTGGTGCGGTATTTAAACCCAAATACGGTCTACGGTCCGAACGTGGCTACCGCTACCGTACACAATTGTACGGTAATAATACAGTATAAATGTATATATTGTTTAAATATTATTTATTTTATTGAATGTTATTTGCAAACTGGAAAGACAAATTTAAGTTTTAATAAATATTTGCACTGATTGATAGATGTCGTTTTTTGTACTTATTTATAATTATTTCTGTTTGTGCCCCAAACACAAAGCACTTAATTTCGCTCTTAAATACAAGATGGCAGTCATGCAAACCAGATATAACCCCAAAATACGGTAATGTGTAACTTCAAGGTTGGCAGCGCTGCAGCCCGCAGACCTGCACTCGCAGTCGCCCTGGTCGAACGCATCAAATGACGGCACTTCCGGTTATACCGGAAGTCGATGACAACTTCGTTATTTTAAATGGAACACCCTATATTTTATTGCATTTTTTTGATTCTACGGAAAATTCTAGGTACATTTCATGTATCATGTCCTATACCTAAATTCAACCGTCTTTGAGATATTTGCCATTTTAGAGAAAAAATGACAGATGCAGACCCGTACTTAATTGACAGTTTCTTCATAACGGCTACATATTTCGTAACGTGCTCTTGGCATTTTGTAGTCAAAGGCTTGGTGCAGAGAAATACCATAAAGAAAGTTTCCGATCTTGTACAGGGTGCTTACAAAAAATTATTCAAATATTAATTTAAAAAATGCCAAAAACTAAAAATTTTCAAATGGAAACCCCCCATTTTATTTGTAGTAGCCGTATTCAGCACAAAAAATTAGGGCAAGTTTATGTTTGGTTCCCTATACCTAAATGTTATCATTTTCGATTTATTTACAAAAAACTAATTTTCCAGCTCTTCATCAAGGGGGCGTTTTTTTTTAAGTTTGATAAATCTAGTTGGCCATGGCTGATTATACGATTGTCAGAGAATGAAGAAATGTCATTTAGTTTAAAATTATTGTAAACAATGCCGGCACGGTTAAATTACACAAACGAAGACTATTTAAATTTATTTTTTATTTATTGAGAATGCAACAGAGTTATATCAAGAACTTGTAATACATTTGCTGCTCGATATCCGGAAAAACCGGAACCATTATCAAACACTGTTAAGCGAATATTGCAAAGCTTCAAAAATTTCGGTGCTGTCAAGGCAACAATACAAAAGAATAAGCCAATTGTAAACAACACAGATAATGAAATTGACGTTTTGGGATTCTTCGCGGAATATCCAAATAAATCTATAAGACAGTGTTCTGTAGAGTCAGGAATATCAAGATGTTCAATTAACAGAATATTGCAAAAACATAAGTTTCACCCGTTTTCATTTTCAATGGTTCAACAGTTGAAACCCATCGACTTCCCTAAACGAGTGAACTTTGCAGAATTTATTCTGACGAAGTTTCAAGAGGATGAATCATTTTTTGAATAATATTATTTGGACAGATGAAGCAAAATTTACTAAAAATGGATTATCAATGGTTTAAGAGTTACCGATGAAAAAAATTATTTTTTAAATGGAACGCCCTATATATTTTCTGCATTTTTTAATAGAGCAAAAAATTACCATTCCAAAAATATATAACACTTAGTGGTTTACATAAGTAGTTTTCAATTACTAATAACTTTTATGATTTCATGTATAAAATTAAAAGCGCGCCCTTTCAACAAGTAGGCTTTGGACGGTGAGACAATGAAACAAGCGTGGAAAAATGTTTACTGATACCTGTCAAATTTTCAGTTTAGCTGTTAAAGCAGTGTAAAGATTTTTCTATTCTTGTGTAATTTATAAACTTTATATAATTTATACAAAAATTTGAAAGTTATGAAAAATGGGATATGATAGTCTGTTTTATAATAATCCGGGGAAAATGCAGATGCAACGAACAATTTATACTACGACCGGTATCCAAAGAGAAGACATCCTTTAAAGGACATTTCTGCAAGATTGCTACTCAATTTGATAAATAGTGGGCATTTTGAAAAGGATAGGCAGAAAAGGTACGAGTTAAACAGAGATAGGCATTTTCTCATAGGCAAGAGATATATCATTATTTCGATTATTATCTTTCAAATATTTTATTTAGGTATTATTTTTTATAACACAGGGTATTTTTATTTTGGCATATTGTTTCATGTTTTAAAGTGTATATTTATTTATAAAAGAGGACTTTTATTTTTACAATAAATGGTATTTAAATTGCTCTTGTGATTTTGTCTTAGTTGGTAGGGACTATATAGGTAGGTATATTTCAACCTTTTTTGCCAAAGATTGAACTTTTGCATTGCCAAAAAATAGCAAATAGAGTGTCTCGATGGAGTAATTCATGGAGCATTTCGGTGCATTTCGCGGCATTTCGGTGAATTTCGAGGCATCTCGGGGCATTTCGGGGCATTTCGAGGCATTTCAGTGCATTTTGGGGCATTTCGGCGCATTTCGGTGAATTTCGGTGCATTTTGGGCATTTTTTGCTCAAAGGTGCATTTTAGTGTACAAGATTTGGGTACCGATTTCCTCCTCGGTATCAAAGGATATCGGATTCGGGTAGACATTAATTATCAATTTTCGAAAAAGAATAAAAAAAATATATAAAAAAATTCCACTTTAAAAGAGGGGAATATCAAATTAATATAGAGTGTAAAAATCTCGGTAAAAACAATGAAGTAATTACCAAAAACCTCATCGATACGTGGAAAAGTTATCAGAAAGAGTTGCTTAGAATTACTTACGCAATTAAATCTATCATTCGAATTGAATTATTTTACTATTTGTGCTGTATTTTTGTGAAAATATTTTTTTATAATAAGTAATTATTTAATATTTTTCGTGTTTTCTTCAACTCCCTGTACAAAAGAATTTTTTTTAACGTAATTGATTTTTAAAGAAATTGCGTTTTCTAAAGCACAATAATTTTAGCACAAAATTTAACATGTTAACCGCCGTAATAGAATATATTTCTTAAGTGTCTTGGGCTAGATATTTTTTTTGTTTATAGATGTCTGAGATGTTATAAATAAGACATGATTTTATCAGAAAATAAAAGCCCAATTTATTATACTCGTGATCTTTCTAGGCAAAATAGCGCTTTCGAAAAAATTATCGATAAAATTTCAGGCACTAGTGATTACATACGAAAATACCACTAGTGGTATTATCGCTGAAATCATCACCTGATTGGTTAATATTTCAAAAATCATATCATTTCATTGGTTCATATTGGCAGGCGTTGAATTCTCAATAAAATATATTCAAACAACAAATAATATATGTGTTGAATTTATTTTTAACGTATATGAAATATTTCAATAAAAAGGCCAAAAATCATTAAATATGCATAATTGGTAATTAGTATTATTATTAAATATGATACTAATATAACACCGTTTCAATTCAATTTAGAGCTGGGCCAATACAAAATGTTTTGTATCTCAGGCCATTCCCGTCGATCGCCCATAAGACTAGTACTATAGCGCGAAGCACCTGTGAGCATCGTGGCTTGACGTAAAATTATATATGCGAAACAAATGAGTTGCGCGGCCCATCTAGCAAGGAGCCATGCAAGTCACACGTGCTTCGCATGGCGGTCAACGTGTTAATTCTATACAAATTTTCTTAATTGATATTCCACATAGCGTTAAGATTTTCGGTAACGACTTTACTCTTCATACTTTTTAATCCTTTTTAAGTTTTTGGACAGGCTGTATACTAAATCGAACAAATAAATAACTACCTTTCGAGGATTTTAAGGTAAGCAAAATATTTTATAAATAATAACTTTTTCTCGAAAATTGAAAATGTTTCTTTGTGGTATAATAAGCAAGCCAAACTTAGGAATACCCTGTATAATAACAAACAGTAAAATACAAATCTGATATCTCATCTTATTTCTTACTTCTGGTTCAAGTTTGAGTTAGTTTCGAAACCTTTGTTGGTCTTCCTAACGTTTTAATTTTAATGTTTGCATTTAAATCGAAAGATGAAAAAATGTTGTTTTTTATTTTTATAATATTTTCACCATCGCCACCCACTGGAACTAAGCTATCCATATTTATAGAAAGTTCACGCATGAGCCATGGGATCGCGGCAACATAAATAACGCTCTACCCCTAAACGCTCTACCTCTAAACAGTCAGTGTGGTGTAGTCATCCAATTCAATGTGTTGTATAATGGCTAGTGGAAATTAGAAATGCCCAGATTTAAGTATAATATTGAAAATAATAGAAAATTAGTTTAAGTTTAAATTTTAGATGCTAGGTAGGAAAGAAAATTTCATATAATTTTTTTGCCGAACAGAAAGTGGTCAAAAAAATATTTTTTGAAAATTACTGCATAGGTGGATAATTTTGAAGGGCACACCATGGTAGGTATAAAATGAATAAAAAGATAAAATCGCCCAACGAAAAACGGTTTATCAGATGATATTTCGTCCTCGAGTCGCGCTTGTAGACGCTTATTATACATTTTGCCTTTGAGGCTTAACCAAAACGGTTCTCGCACTGATTAAAATACTGTCATTTCGAAAAACCAAGCTCTAGCTCGCCGTATTTTATCGGTTTAATTTGTAAGTAGATTCGAAATTTAATTGCTCCCCGAATTTAAACGAAGTGCAAATTTGTAGGGATTTAAATTTGGGACTGCTGATTTTCTCCCCAATCGCTTCCGTCGATTTCTTAGATAAGGGTTTTACCAACCAAAAAGTAAATTGCTCTGATTTGGGTGCAAATTGCTACCCCATTTTAATGTCTCGTGTGACTTTATATCTGGGGGCTTTCAGGAATTTCAGATCTATTTTATGATATCAAAATTCTGATTCATTAAGGGTTTTCGAAACCGTTCGAAAATTTTAAGTAAACAGCATTTCTACTTAGGTAATGTTTTGGGTATATCCAGAATACTCATATTGATATTGGTAAATCAAACATAAACAAATCAACCTCGGCAAATATGAAACGAAAATAAATATACATTCCGAGTACTAATGGAAAAAGCTCTTCAAAGTATCGTATCCACTTTTTTAGGCTTCGGCCTGCGGTTAATAAATTAATTTAGATTTCCATTTCAGAAACGCTGGGCTCCTCCTGTTTCAGGTAGAGGCCCTTCTAAATCACCGGAAATACGCTGATTAAATCAGTTAAAATTAAGCCAGCTATTGGCAGCCCATCTAGCCGATTAGCTGATAAACCAGTTAAATGCCGGCTCGTAACATTTGATGGCGGCATAAACTTATTTCAACAATAATTTCGTGGAAGACAAAAGTTTTCCAATATAACTTGCCGGTCGTAACAATAAAGGCATTTTCGTTTATAGGTTAGTTTATAAACGAAAAGGTGGCCCCGAATTTGGGAGCTCTGTTGAAAGTTGGTTCGAATATTGGTTTATAGTCCGAGTCCATTTGGTTGTAGCTAAAGTTAAGGTACGTTTACATTCAAAATACTCTGTAACTTTTCAGCGATAAAACTTGTGTATTTTCCTAGCTACCCTTAACAAGAAATTACAATTTTTGTCAGTAAATGGAATAACACTGTAACTGAGAGAAGTGCAGTTTCAATTAGATAGGCGCCATTAAATTCGGATGCCCCTTTTCATTTCCAACAAAAAATATTCTTCATATTTTTTCGTGTCTGCTAAGTACGATTCCATGGTATTTTTTTAATTGACACATAAAATGATATGAAAAGAAACCTGTTTTTGGAGAAAAAAGAACCAAATTCTAAGAGAATCACCCTTGGTTTGTACGGTTGTCGATAAAAAAAAAACTATTTGTCTTTTGTAGTTCTCAAGAAGGCACGGAGTGTGCGATAGCGTTGATATACAGGGTTATTCACATTCTGCGCATATTTGTTTCCTTTCAGATTGCAATTGATAAACATTTAATAATTAGTCGCAAATAAGTCGAAATAATTTCATAAAAAATTAACTCAAAACTTGTTGCTCGCTACATTCTAAAAACTCACTGTCAAACTTTTTCAATCGCAAACGCTACTCGAGTCAACACCCCTTGATAGTAGTTGTTATGCAACCAGGAAAACTAACAAGTTTCTTTGCCAAAAAGGAGGGCTAGTTCGGTAGTGCTAAACCAAAAGGATGAAGTAGAGGAAAGTACCCTAATATGAGACAGTTCCCAATATGAGACACCTCACTAACTCCTAAAGTAAGAGTCTCCATCTGGCTGGCAATGTCTCAAATAGTCACTAATGGTATAAGTCATGATATAAAGTAGTTCGTGTTGCAGATTACGTACATAATCATCCTTCTCCAAATGTTTTGAGTAAATACGTGGAGAAGTTGTATTAAATTTATCCTTACGAATACACAAGTGAACCCATATTCATTATATACACTTATTTTTTGTCTTTGGGAAAAGTAAAAAACCTTATATTTTTATCCAAGTTTTTGCCTACATTATCCACATTACATCCGTATACAGCACACCTCATTATTAAAAGTTTTTTAGTTATTATTTTTAGACACTAAACGCCGACGATATTTAATAGTCGTGTGCATGCGGAATAACGGAATACTACGGCGCGGCGCCGGTTAGAACGCTCGCAATGACGTCGCCGGCGCGGAATCTTATCTTTCGTTTATTGTATCATGGGTATAAGTCGCCACATGTAGTGCAGTGTCTAGCTGATCTAAATTTTTAGGTTAAGAACGGCATTGTACGAAAGCGTAGAAAGGCCATACCAAATTTTTTATTTCACTTTCCTACTTTAATCTCGGAATTCCGACTTTTTTCTCGGAATTCCGACTTTAATCTCGGAATTCCGACTTTAATCTCGGAATTCCGACTTTATTCTCGGAATTCCGACTTTAATCTCGGAATTCCGACTTTAAAGTCGGAATTCCGACTTTATTCTCGGAATTCCGAATTTAATCTCGGAATTCCGACTTTTTTCTCGGAATTCCGACTTTCAAGTCGGAAAAAAAAGAAACTTTGAACGTTAACTCAAAAAATAACTTCAAAAACTTGTTTTCTGAGCAATAAATAAATCTTCCTCCTTTCTCAAAGATAATGTCACAAAGAAATTTCCGACAATATCGGTATATGGACACACAAAATTCAACCAAGAACGCAAAATTAAAGGTGTTTCGAAATTTTATTACATGGTATACATATTTATATATTACGAAAGCGTAGAAAGGCTTTTTAACTTCACTACGCGGAATTTTGTTTTCTTTTGATTTCTTTTGCACTTCTAGACTATTTAGTTGGTTGACTTCAAATCCGGAGAAGCGAGGAAACACCATGGGCTTGTTTCAACAGCAGTTCTGAACCATTCCAGAACTGGCTTGAACCTTGAACCAATCAAAACACAAGAAAATAATTCCAGAACCAGTGGCGCACCCGGGGGGGCAGGGGGCCTCGCCCCCTCAAAAAAAAATCATATTTTAAAAAATCCTCTGTGCGACTCTCGGCAATTATTTTCCCAATCCGAGACCTGGCCTGGAAATTTCTTTTAATCACAAAATATTTTGTATGCAATACGTCAAACTTTTTAAGTGCCCCCCCCCCCCCCCCAATCATATTTTCTGGGTGCGCCACTGTGCAAAACTATTTGGCGAATCAGTCGGAATTCCGAGAAAAAAGTCGGAATTCCGCGACTAAAGTCGGAATTCCGAGATTAAAGTCGGAATTCCGAGATTAAAGTCGGAAGTCCGAGAAAAAAGTCGGAATTCCGAGAAAAAAGTCGAAATTGAAATAAAAAAAATGGTATGGCCTTTCTACGCTTTCGTAGCATTGTTTACTTCAACCGTAGGTGCACAAACTTTTAAAGAGCTTCGGTTACCGTGGAATTCTGAATAACCTGGTAAGTGTTTAATATATTTTTGTAGCTTGTTGTATTGAATAAAAGTTATTTTATAACTAGAGTAGTACTTATATGTATACCGCATTTAATAACATTGTTAACAATGGCAAAATTTTTTATGATATGTACATCGGATCCCTAATATGAGACACCCAGTGTTCCTAATATGACATATCTCATATAAGGAGACTCGCTTCATCCGATTTAGATTACTAATAATTTGAAGAATGTCAAGTGTTATATACCTAATTAAAGAGTTGTATACTGTGTTAAGTTGATATTCCTTTAATGTTATTGAAATAAAAATAATTTTGTGGTAAATAGTATTTTTGTTAAACCTTAATATGAGACTGTCTCATATTAGGATCCTGTTATGTGTGTCAAGTTTTATGTAACTTAATTGTTGTATACTAGGTTAATTTGATATTATTTTAAAGTTTTTGAAATAAAAATTATTTTGTAGCAAGTAGTGTTTCTGTTGAACCTGGAATGAGATTGTCTTACATTAGGCAGTTTAGGCACCCAATTTTAAAAATTGAAGATTTGACTTTTTTTATAATTCTCATTTACGCAACAACTGTTAATATATATTTGGCAATCCTGCATAAACTGCAGTGAAAATAGAGACTATATATTAAACGCATTCGACGTAAGTTTGCGCATTATAATACAGAACAAAATGTAATGTGGTCTCATAATATTAGGGTACTTTCCTCTATGTCTGGACAATTTTTAAATTATAAGGAGTTTCCCGAGGAATTACCTACTTAACCTAATGCCATTTTTTACGACTGTCATATACCAAAGTTACGTGCCATGCAGGCATCGGGGAATCGTCACGGCGGCCACTAAAACTTACGTAATTACAGGACCGTTTCGCCTAATTTCAATTTGCGACGTGTAAATGATCCATAAAATGTACGGGCGCGTACCCACGCGCCGCCGAGCGGATCCGAAGATAAATTATTATTGCTGGCGTACAGCCCGTACCCGTACGTGATTAAGGTTAGTTATGGCATCGATTATCAGTGCCAGGAATGCATTAATGCAAAACGGATCGAGAGGAGAGCTACCGCATCCGGCACATTTTTAAGCGCAAGGGATTCTCTAATCCTAAATACCGGTGTATCGTTTGAAGGCAAAATAGATACACCCTCACGTTGATTCAATACGGTAGTTTATGCCAGAGTGAATAGCTTGCAAATTATATTAAAAAATCAACTACATTATTTTAATTATTTGGCGAGGTGCTTCTATATTTCAAAACGTTGTATAAGTTTTATAATGCTCATTAACTTCACAAATGGTGCCTAATTATTACTATAGTAACCCAAATATGCAAGTCGAAACCCTAAGTATGCAAATAATTTAGTCAAAATATGCAGAAAAATATTGAAAATATGCAAATTAAGAAATACTTTAAAAATATAAATTTATTGTTTCATTTACAAATAAACATATTATATAATGTACATACAAATTTCTAAATGCATTTATACATAGTAAAAGTAACAATATTTTATTTTAAATTTCCTACATACAGGGCGATTGAACTAAATCTAAATATGCATTTATTATAAATTATAAAAATCAGGTTGAAATTTAGTTGTAAAAACAATAAACCACTAAACGTTGCTCAATATTCTCAATTAAAAAATTTTGTCTTCTCTCAGAATATAAAAATTTATAAATGGAGAAACTCCTTTCAACATCAACCGATGTAAGAGGCGAGCTTTTAAAATTGCCCACTATCACAGGATCCAAATCGATGGATTCGGTAAAATCTCCCTTTAAAATATTTGCTACTTGGCTAAGAAACTGAAACCCACTATTTTTTTCCACCACATTTCTAAATTTTTTAAATATTTTGTCCCCAATTTTACCTGTGACATTTTGAAAAGCAACCTCAGATTGTCTTACCAGTTCTAGGGCTGTTCGATCTTCGAATTTCAGTATCGGAAATCGATACTTGAAAAATATCGATAAAATCGATAAAATCGATCTTATCGATAAAATCGATATAATCAATTTTATTTAAGAAGCTAGACAAAAAAAGGCCGATCGGCTTGCTGCGGGCGAGGTCTGGACTGGACGCAATGGGTGCAGCAATTTCCTTTATTTTTGCAAACAATCTCAAAAGATAGATATAATTGGAAAGATCGATAAAATCAAAAATATTGATAAAATCGAAAAGATCGATAAAATCGAAAAGATCGATAAAATCGAAAAGATCGATAAAACGAAAAGATCGATAAAATCGAAAATATCGATAAAATCGAAAAGATCGATAAAATCAAAAAGATCGATAAAATCGAAAAGACCGATAAAATCGAAAAGATCGATAAAATCGAAAAGATCGATAAAATCGAAAAGATCGATAAAATCGAAAAAATCGAGAAAATCGAAAATATCGATATTTCGATTTATCGAAATTGAATATCAAGTATGGATAAAATCGATACTTTTGATTTTATCGATATTTTGTCTCAGGCCTAACCAGTTCTATACTTCGGGTTAATGGCAAATTAGATTCCTCCATTTCTGTTATTGTTTTAGAAAGAAAGCTATAATTTGCCTTTAGAAAGGAAAGTTGTTTCTTTATTTCCTTGTTTTCGAATAGTTGTTTAACATCTGTAAGGGACTGTGAAGATTCGTTCGAAAATTCTGAAATTAGATCTTTTAGTTGGCAAAAATTCTCGCAATAAAAAAATGCAGCTTCCAACCAAGTGCCCCATCTTGTAATAACAGGTTGAGGTGGAAGAGGAGTGTTTGGTAGTTTTTCTTTGTAGAACTGAACCCTTATAGGCGCTTTAAGGAAGACTTCTTTCATGTTGGAAATTAAACTATTTACAAGCGGAAAATGTTTCCTAATTTCCTCAGCAACCCTATTTAAAGCATTAGCAAGGCATGTTACTTATCAACTTCGGATAAAAGATTTTCAAATTTTGCCCGGCTCTTACCATGTACGGTGCTGCATCTGACAAAACGAGCAAAAAATTATCGGTAGGAACGGTATATAAATATTTACCTATCTAGAATTTATTCTGTTTTTTTCAATAATTTTATACTTTATTAAATAGGTATAAATATCTACTTTATTCGTTTAGGATTAGTGCCCATAAGTTTATAATTTACCTATATTATTTTGGGAAAACCATAGGTACTTACCTACACACCGACCCCTGTTCCCAAAAATGAATGAAACGCCTGCCAAAGATTTAAATTATCCTAAATTATTTCAATTATGCACAATATGCCATATTTTAAGGATATATATGCAAATATTTAAAAAAATGCATATAATATACTAAATATGCAAAATATGCGTGTTGCATGTTTGGGTTATTACTCTAAAACGGTTGGACACTAGGTGCAACACATCAAGTTTATTAAGGTTACAAGTGAAATTTGTTATTGCATTGCTGTGTTTAATCGTGATACCTAACCTAACCTTTATATTTTGCGTGTGAACACGCTCTTTCCTGGCGTTTTTTTATTCAAAGGTTTTCACTAAGTATACTTTTTATTTACAGTTTGCATTCGGAATAAAAACTTCTAACCCTTAAAGTGTATCCGATTGTTTTCAAGTCTTCCTAAATTCACGTCTAGATAGTTGAAACAAACTGCGATTTGATACACCCTCCCTCGTCGCGCTATCATCGAAAAAGCGATCCTTAAAAAAACGGTGTAAGGAAAATGGGAAATTTATAGTTCCTTCGCTTGAGAATTTAAAAGCCGACGGCAGAATCGAGAGTTAGAGCCATTCAATTGGTGCAATAGTTGCCCTTACACCGGTGCTGGCACAGGAGAATGGGGAAAACGGGACGACAGGATCGATTGCGATTTGTAATATCGGTGGATTTGGATTTATAGGCGAATTGCAAGAATGTAGCTTTATTTTATAGGTGAGCAGGTGCACTTTTTACAAGCTTTTATTTAACTTGCTCTGTTAGTGTGTGTGTGTACTGAAATCTTGCAACTGAATTTTAAACCAGTTCCACCCAACCGATTGAGCTAAAATTTTGCACACGTCCTTGGTTCTGGTGATAATGCTGAGTACCTATATACTCAGTATTCTGATTTTTTTAAATGGCCACCACTCCAAGATTTCGGATTATCTATTTCTTCACAAACTCCTCGACATGGGTATCAAATACTAGGGTTTAACGGGTGGAAAACGGTAAGTTAAATGGTGTCCATACTAAATCCAATATGGCGGCCACCCCAAGATGGCGGATTACAACCTACTTGACATGGGTATCAAATGAAAGGGTTTGACGAGTACAAAATGATAAGGTAAGTGACGTCATACTAAATCCAATATGGCGGATGCCCCAAGATTGCGGACTGACTTTCTTTACCTCCCTCCTGGACATTAATTAAATATAGGTACTAAAAATCTCAAAACAAAATTAAAAAATCCTTTTTAAAAACAATCATTTACAGCCATTTACTAAAACGAACAAATTAGGTTTAGGTTTTTGTTAAGTTGCCAAAGTATTAATTTTATTATTATTTCTTCAATAATTCCAGAGTACTCTTGGCCAGTATAAAGTTTCATAAAAATTCAGTATTTATAAAAATACCGTGTACATTTCTTGAATCCTTGCACACCAACACTTTGAATAGTCCTGTTGATCATTCCACTGTTTTGATGCGATTCCATCGCCAACTTGATTTGCCAGATGCTTTTAAAATTCCTATATTGCTCAAATTTGACCCCCTGCAGAATGGAACTCCCTGTATATTTTTTGTTCAAATTTGGTAAATGGGGTTTTTTGGCTTGTCCTGATTAACGTTGTGATGTCATATTTTAAATTTTCAAATTTTCTAGCAGTTTTTAATGTATTGCTGATAAAGTTTGGACCACCCTGCATAATTCAAAAATTTCATAATACAGTGTGGATACAAATTGTGGAATGTTGCTTATTATTTCTTAAAATATTCCTCATATCAAAAACGTGTTTTAATAAAAGTGTTAGGAGTAATTATTACCCGTTTCGTAATAATAATACATAATAATAATTTCCCCTAACACTTTTATTAAAACATGTTTTTGATATAAGGAATATTTTAAAAAATATAAGGAATATTCCACAATTTGCATCCACACTGTATACCTAATAACTAATAACAAATAAACATACATATAACGTGTTCCATTAAAATGTTTGTTTTCGGATTAGTATCCGATACTCTCTTTAAACTAACTGTTAGTTGAGGAGCATAATGCACATTTACCTACTCCGTGGGTTCTTTTGTGAAGGGAGGTTGCGACTATATGCTACGTAATTCTGTAATACCGGGTGTTTACCTTCGAGTTGTGCCGTTTGGTTTTTATGACGTCATCTAAGATGGCCGCCATACAAGACATTTATTCCTTCCATCAAGAATAACTCCTTCCAAAGGAAGCATAGAACATTTTCTATTCTGCATGAGCAGACGAACAAATTTAGTTCTTATCAATTTTTCCGTATCTTCTGCCGTTTACGAGTTATATACAGTGCCCGCCAAAAAGTTGGAAGCATATGGGATTTTTTTTTTATTTTTTGGGCTAAAATGAAACTACTCTGGGGCGATCATCTCTGCTTCTAAAAAGATTCGAAATGAGATCATTAAACGCCGTGACGTCAGCACAATGGCAGTATAAAACAATTTTACTGAATTCTGAATTAACCGAAAACGCAAGAGTAGACATGTTACAAAGACAAAGCCCCCCCCCCCCCCTTGGCTTTACGCGTTTCGAATAGGACTTTTTAAAGATGTATAGTATAACAGCACCCGATCAACTGTCTAACATTATCCATTCTGAAAAATATTGTTTTAATAAAGGATGTTTTTAGTGGCATGTCAGGTAAAGGATATCAATTGAAAAAAAAAATTCACTCCAGCCGTATCTCCGGTAGCTTAGTTGGTTAAAGTGCCTACGGCCACAGTAATTTTTTATTTTTTGAAAAAATATAAAAATTGCACCTTGTTAGTTTAGTTTTTCTTGAAACTAGCCGATTATGACCCAAAAAGGGTCCATAACTAAAAAATATCACGTTTGAACAATTCTAAAGTCAAATATGGCACCAAAAAATGAAATTTATTAGTTTTTATATTTTTCAAAAAATCAAAATGTATCAGTCTGAAAATTGGCACATAGGGGTAGAATAAAATTCCAAGCAACTTTTTTAAATAACTTTTTTCGATAAAATCACAAATAAAGCGTATTTTGACCATTTATTACATTAAATGTCATTTTTGACAGTTATATCAAAGAGGGCTATAGATAGAAGTCAATCAACAATGAATTGAGACCAAATTAATAAAAAATCAGGGGCGGCATATCGACGACAAAAACCAAAACAGAAATATTTTAGATGCTGAGCTGCAAGGTTCTATGCAGCAAAATTCATGAGTAAAGCTACTGTTTGTCATTTTGTCAATAGTTTAGTTGTGGATAAGTTAAGTAGGCAATGGAAGGTCATTTGTAAAAATGAGCTATAATATATTAAATGACCTTATTTATTATTAAAAGGTGAAAAAGAGTTTTTGAAAACCTATTGGTTTCTTGGAGAAAACGTTAAAAAAGTAGAATTAAATTTTGAGTTTTTAATTTTAATTTTAAATTGTGTATTTCATTGTTTTCCCCCAAAAATGTACAAAAAATATTAGCATTAAACAAAAACGTAATATATAAGTAATTGTTCATTCAAAACTTATTAGTTTTTACGCTAAAAAGGATATTTCCATTTGCTTAAAATTGCCAAAATTTGGGCGTGGTCACCACACCAAAAATATAATCGCCATTGGATTGCCTGTACAACGCTTAGAGGGCGCCGGATCTCAATTCGCTACGGCCCTGACGAAAATATTTAGTATACGTTAATAATATATTACAGATATCCACAAAACGCATTGGATCAAAGCTTAAATAATAGTTTTCTCGGCCGTAAAACCACCAGCCACTAAAAAATCCTCACAGGTTTTAATTTTTACCATTGTGCAGCCGGAAATTAAACTCAAATATAAGAAATTGGGGCTGTAAACGGTTTACGAGTCCCGAAACTATAATATAGCGCATCTTTATGGAGATATCGTCCGGGTGATTCGAGGGACATAAAATTTTGACTGCTTCGCACCTACACAGCTATATTTTACCTTTAAGAGCCTATTCCATTATTTTATTGGCCTTCTAATTACATCTACTGAAATGTGGGGAATTCAGGTAACGAAATTGCCTGAATTGCATAGTACCTATAACCAGTAGCTGGTTAAGATAAGTAGTTAAGGTGTCCAAGGGTTTAAAGTTAAATGTCGCAAACTCCATTCTAATATTTCGATATCAATTAGACTACTGTGGTGGAAATTTCGATGCCCATCATTGGTATCTCGGCTGTGATTGCTCGAAATTTAGGGGGCCTAGAAAATTTCTGAAACCGGCATGAAGAACATAAAACTACCAAGGTTCATTAAATTCGGGTAACCGCTGTGGAAGAAACAAAGTTTACAAAAAGTCTAATTTTGCCATTTTGTGAGTATAAATCACGAACGAATCAAGACATGTAAGGGTGTAATAGCGCAACTTTTGTCTAATTTGACCGATGTTGTATCTTTTACAGTTTCCGAGATTGTCGAAATTGTCACCACCGTGTATATATATATACTGTGATTTTAGTCTTAGTTAGACCACTGTGTATACTGTGATTTTGGTCTTAGTTCCGCAACATTTCCAGTAGAGCGAAAGTAATATTCTTTGTCTATAAATTCCCTGTACTCAAAAAGCTTTGGCTTGTATTTTATGGCATATAAAAGATAAAAGTGCAACACCAAAGCTGAGGCGTAGCGAGAAAACTCGATAACATGGGAAAACATGGTATATCATAACACAACTAATGACGTAAAACGATAGCATCCTTTGAGAGTGGAGCCTTGTATAAAAAAGCTGTGACCCACATATTCCTGAAAAAGAATTTTTTACACATGTAGGTATTTTTATACGATCCTTTTTATGAGAGTTGGTTTTCATCATTAACGTGTTTCCCAGAAGCTTTTTGCGAAGTGGAAATATAAAATTCGGTTATATCTCCCTGGCTGTAAAGCAATTCCTCATTTTTTTTTAAGTAAGTCAAATTAAGGCGCTGAGAAGTTGGATCAGGTTAAAAGTAAAAAATAAGGCGGTGTTGGTGTCTCAAACGTGTTATCCATTATTTTTAACGAAATTAGTGCCAGACGTGGAACAAGTAATTGGGACTAACTTAGTACTTTGGTAAAGCGATTAAAAGTTGTTTTATTATTCAAATAAGATTTTGACTGCTTTTGAGTCAAGAGGCAACCTTTCGTATTATTTAAAACAATTTCCCCTTTGTTTATTACCAAAAAAAGGCAAAAACAATTTTATATTTTTATCTACTTTAAAAAGTACTTATTTTTACTAAGTTCAGGAGGCTGCTAATGTTGCAATTTTCATTGCAAATATGTTTGGCTGTTCAATATTTCTTGTCGTTCGCCCCCTGCCTAAGGAACTAAATTAGAAAAATTTAATTTACGCAATATAACCCGATACGCAGTACCACCAGAGCAATTCCGAGAGAATCTAATTTTCGTAAAAACCTTTGTAAACGTTCGCGAGTATTTTTGGTACAAATTCAAAGAAAACTAGTTTCAATTAAGCTCTCGTTGTTTATTTTCTTGTCATTTCAGCCAGCGAATTTATAAAGCATGGTAAATATCGTTTTATGTACTAAGTTTGATCCTGTCGAAATTAACAATGTCCCGAAGACGTATTTGAATTCATTTTATTGACACACCTAGTTTTGTTTTTCTAATTATTATAAAACTGTTATCCCCAAGAAGGGTGTCGCTAAGTTATATAATCTCTCTTAATGCATAAATAGCAATAATTATACCGTGTGATTCTTTCATTATTACACATATTTTAGCCAGGGAAAAAACTTCAAATTTTTTGGACCGCTGAACTTGTTAGTTGATCATCATTTGATATATTTAAAAAATATTACTTATTACTTATTACATATCAAAATTTAAATATCTCTTTTTGGATACGAGGTAGATTCAAAAATGTCAAAATAAGCCAAGAGTAAAGCACCCTTATTTTTTAAAATACGGTAAAAAGTTACTTTCAAAAGTTGTTTGGAATCAAATGTGGATGTCAGATTTAAAGTCACAGCCACCTAGTCAAAAAAAAAGAAATTTAACTTTTTTATATTTTTTTCGACCACCCTGTGTATTATAAAGAAAAACAAAATACTGCAAGCGCAACTTATCATCGAATAACACATGCATTTGCTACTAAACTTTAATTTTGTTCGATTAGCAGCTAGAAATTTAAATTAATCGAAATCAGGGTTTAAAAATATTAAATTTTTGTGTCCAACTTTCTGCCGGTTCCTGTATACTTATATAACAATTTAACAACGTCTCTAAAAAATACAACATAAATATTCTAGTGGCTTATGGGGAAAGAATTATTTTGAACCAGCATCCAATAGGTTACGTATAACCAATAGTCCATGAGCTGGCGACACTAAATTTTGTAAGATTTATTTTATTTTATTTGCGTTAAATCGGAGCTAAGAATAACTGAAATCTACTCCTGCAGAGGTAACAGCGGGACAGCGATTGACAGCGGCCTTGCCTATTATGTTAAAAAAAGGGTAAATGTTGAAAATTCTAAAAGCTGAAACTTTTTCTATTGTTTAATAATACTCCTGTCATAGTCATCTTTATGTGAAAAAAATATAGAGGGTGTTCCTTAATGACATGCTAATACTTAAGGGGGTTATTCTTGGGCCCATTTTAAGAAAAAACTTCATATGAACGTATGTCGTAAACGTCCTAACTTTTGGCGTTGAAGTTCATTTTTTGAAATTGAATTTTGGCTACATATCCCGAAATAATCAAGCTGCTGAACTGAAATTTGGCACTGCTGTGTTTTTGGCGATGGAGAATAAGCTGAAAATGTCAATTTCACCGTATCTCACAGAGGGCGCCACTTGAGCTGTTTTTTTTTTTTGAGGTTATCTTTTTGGTCCTGCGGGTCCATCATTTTAGTGCATCTTTTCATTCTGCAAGAAAAATGTACTCTTGTTTCATAACGATAAAATCAACCGTTTGCGTTGAAATTGGCAAAACGTGCCCCGAAACACCTGTTGACTTTAATATTCGAAACATAAAATTTTCACCTACTAGCTTTCAAATGTTACAGATCAACTGTACCATTTAAACTGAGAAAAAAATCCCTATGAACAATATACAACAGCGCAAGTAGCGCCCTCTGTGAGATACGGTGAAATTGATATTTTCAGATTATTCTCCATCGCCAAAAACACAGCAGTGCCAAATTTCAGTTCAGCAGCTTGATTATTTCTGGAGATGTAGCCAAAATTCAATTTAAAAAAATGAACTTCAACGCCAAAAGTTAGGACGTTTACGACATACGTTCATGTGAAGTTTTTTCTTAAAATGGGCCCAAGAATAACCCCCTTAAGTATTAGCATGCCATTAAGGAACACCCTGTATATACAATGTCTGCCAGAAAGTTGGATACAAATGGGAATTTTCTTTATTTGAAGTTTCTCAATAAAAATTATTCTTGATAAAAGTTGGTGTTTGTGCTTAAACTCAAAATCCACCAGCAAAAATTTTAAAATTTCGATTCGTATACAGGGTAACTTGAAAAGTATGAAAATTAGTAAAGAGTAAAGTACCCCTATTTTTAGAACTACATCAGAGTGGCACTAAGAAAAGTTGTTTGGAATCTCAAGACAATGTCAAATATGAATTCACAGCCACCTACTCAAAAGAAAAAAAATCACACTTTTTGCATTTTTTATTCATCCCGCTGTATAATTTTTATTGTTGAATTCTCATTTATTAAATAACTCTTAAATTGTTGCTCTATTAAAATATTTTTATGTTCCACAGATTAGATGCTATGTTATGTTTGAAATTGTAGGAGTATTTTACCTGGATACAAAAAAACGACAAACTTTGCAGAACTTTCACTTACTTATTAAGTTTAGTGTTTTTAAGATGCTAGTTAGACAAAAATCATTGGTATCGTACTGTTATGCTCGAAGATGTGCCTCAAAATACATATAACATTATGTATTATACAGCGTGATGAGTAAAAAATGCGCAAGTGTGAATTTTTTTTTATTTTGAGTAGGTGGCTGTGAATTCATATTTGACATTGTCTTGAGATTACAAACAACTTTTCTTAGTGCCACTCTGATGTAGTTCCAAAAATCAGGGTACTTTACTCTTGAGGAATTTTCATATTTTTCAACCTACTCTGTATACGACTCTAAATTTCAAAATTTTTGCGGGTGGATTTTGAGTTTAAGCACAAGCACCAACTTTTATCAAGAATAATTTTTTTTGAGAAACTTCAAATAAAGGAAATTCCCATTTGTATCCAACTTTCCGGCAGACACTGTATATCAATTGATGCAAATACTAAAAGCCGATTTTTTTTTGTCATTTGTTTGATAATTAAGGCAATTAAAAAACGTTAGGCTTTGGGAAATGTGACAATGAAAAGTGTCGCCATCCTACAAGCATATTATATATGCTGAATCGTTCAAATGTGGGTGGGTATAACAAGAGAAGGGTAACGAAGTGATATATCTGCTTACATATACAATACTAAAAAGTCTCCATAAAGTTACCAAAACCTCCTCGCAACTTTCAGGTAATTTAGTTACAAATTTTAAATGTGTTTAAAACTCTTTTTCCCAGCTATTCCCAAGTTCCTGTTTATTTATTAATACCGCGAAGTGGAACCCCCCTGCTTGACCTCTGTATTAAAAATTCATTGTCCCGGAATTTATCGGTTCTAATTTAGAGAAGTATTTTTCGGTGGTAAAATTTACTATAAAATAAAACAGGTTCTTACGATATTTGCGGGTAATAATAATAATTCTCACCCTACCAATACCCTAAGTAACCAGATGCTTGTATTGGGGAGTGGCTACTACATTTACGGTTATGCTGACCTTTTCCAGATCAAATTATATGTTTGCCTTCAGATCCTTCTCCTCTTCGAGGGTAAATTTCATTCTGCTCAACTGCCTTTAATCTGTTCATTTCATACTCAAATCAACAAACTGCAAACGAAATTCAAGGTACTATGCCAGCCGAAAACTTAAAACTAGTCCGTATTGTCCCAATACAGTTTTTTTTGTTTGGCGCTGCAACATCTAACATTGTACGCTGACTAATGCATAGATATTTGGACTCGCCCGTCGACAATACCGTGAATAATGCATGACTGGTTGCAGGACATACTATGAAAATTTGAATGCCGTGACTTGAATTTTATGTCAGCGCGTTCGCGTCTGCAGGGAATAAAATGTTAAGAAATATCCGCAATATTTTAAGGACTTGTTCACAACCATGTACGGAATACATTGCACTGGTAAATTCTTATTTCTATGTAAAAGTTATAAGGATTTTGAAGAAATAAAGTTGTCGTTCTGGTTTTTATAATGATCAGGCAATTGTGCGTTAAATTCGTTGGGAATGGGAAACCGGAGACCAAAATATGACGATTGAGGAAAATATGCTTAAGCAAACAATGTTAGCTATATCTAACAAAATGGCACTACTATGCTTTTGTGGTGGAAATTAGGTGTAGGTGTAATTTTATTTAAATTGAGGAAAAAATCTTTATATGAACAATGTGTCAAAAATTTGTCGCTTCAAGCTATTATTAAAAAATTAAAAGTAAAAAAATATTTTTAAAAAAAGCTTTTATTTAAATGCGCTAAAAAGAATAAAATAATCTTTTCTTTTAAAACTTTTACTATCAACTTATAACGTCATTCCACAATTTATATGATATAAAAGCTTGTCGCGAGATTTAAGTAGTGGTATTTACTTAGTTTGAAAACTTAAATCTCGCGACAAGCTTTTATATCATATAAATTGTGGAATGACGTTATAAGTTGATAGTAAAAGTTTTAAAAGAAAAGATTATTTTATTCTTTTTAGCGCATTTAAATAAAAGCTTTTTTTAAAAATATTTTTTTACTTTTAATTTATTTTGTAATTTTTAGTTTGGCCAGGTGTCTGAGTCTATTCATCTCAGTTAACGCATCATTGTTGCAAGGTCGTTTGCCGGTTAGTTTAGAACAGTCTAGCTCTTCAATGAGGAGACCTTCTAATGACCATCTTGGGTGTTCCGCCATGTTGGATTTAGAATGACGTCACACATATAATCATGCATTGTCATCCAAATTAAACGTGTGTACAAAATTTCAGCTCGATCGGTTGAAATTTAACTAGTCCGCCATCTTGAGTGTTCCGCCATGTTGGATTTAGAATGACGTCACACATATAATCATGCATTGTCATCCAAATTAAACGTGTGTACAAAATTTCAGCTCGATCGGTTGAAATTTAACTAGTCCGCCATCTTGGGTGATCCGCCATGTTGGATTTAGAATGACGTCACACATATAATCATGCATTGTCATCCAAATTAAACGTGTGTACAAAATTTCAGCTCGATCGGTTGAAGATATCTGCTTCAAAATTGAGTTGCAAGATTCCACCCGAACAAATTACATACATACATACATACATACATTGCAAGTTAAATAAAAGCTTTTAAAAATATCCGCAGTTTGTGGATAACTGCGGTTAAATAACTACTTCCAAAACAAAAGCAATGGTCGGGTAGTGGCGGTAGCTTGCGGTAGGAAGGAACACAAAATATGTTTTTTATTTTTTTTGTTTGCTTTTGAGTTTTTTTTTAATATTGGATTCGCATTAAGCTTTTTTCCTACCTGTGGTTAAATTTTTTTACATCATGCCCGAATCACCCTGTAGATACCGGAAATCCGGCATAAATTGAACTCGGAGGTTTCTAAATGCAAATGCCCCACCAGTGCACTTGAAAGTCGCAATGTCACGAATGCCAGTCTGTCTGACATAAATTGACCCGTATAGAATGTGGATCCGATCGCCAGTTGGCTAACTGGCGCAGTTGCAGAGTTGCAGGACAATAACTTGATGAACTCTGAAAAAGTCAGTCTATACTTAGCCGAAAAAATAGAACTTTGTGTAATGTAATTCGTGATAGAAATATTTTGCACTCTAGATTTTATGCCCATTTTATGTATGTATTTTGTCGCCTCAGGTCCAAAACATACGGGTAATGTTATTGTTTCCATCGCAAAATATTCCATTAGCATTGGCACAGGTGGTTTTACGTTTCATATTTGCATCTCTGGTCTGGGCTTGTTTTGGTTCAACGAATTTGGTGCCTATGAGTGCAATTTGTTTTTCTAATGTCCTTTTTTTTTGTATCGCAAACAAAAAGGCTTCCTTATGCAGATTCGAAAAACTTTGTTAGCCTAATACACTTATACGAATTGGCGTGACACAAAAGAAGGCTCCAACGGAAAAATGCATGGTTTAAAATTGTTAGCACATCGAAATTACATTTGGCAACGCTGTGGTCTGCCTTTTCCAAATTTAAATGCTGGGAGAAAGGTTGTTGCCGGTTTTAAAGCACATAATCCAGGAAATTTCAGTTTTCGAAACCCTGACAATTCGACGCTGCACTTTTTCAGTGTCCCGCTTATCCTATATCTGGCGACAAAAGCAGAAAACGCCGTTCCTTTCTGGTGGCGCGAAGAGCTCCGGGCCTGAAACCATAAAACAACGAGTGCCCTTCGAAGTCGACCCGAGGAAAGCCCCAATAAAAATCGGGAAAATAATGTCGGAATCACCCATTCAGCGTACGTGCGCGGTTTGCGGACTTCAAACGCCGCTTAATAACGAGCGGTCCGTAGCGGCGCAGGCCTATCGGCAGACCGCAACTTTCCGATTTCGGGGAATGTCAAGTGCGCGGGGCCAGAGGGCCGAGTGCTCCAGCCGTGCCCTGAAAGTGAGAGATTAATGAAAGATGTAAAGCGCGTTCGCACGGATCACGTTGAAAAACTGCCAGGCTGAGTGGGTACCAGCTGAAAGTTGTGGCGGTTCAACAGAGCTCTCAACACGAGAAACTACACAGAGAAAAATCAATTAGTAAAACAATTTTGCTAAGAATTCACTTATGACAGTTACTAAAAATTTTGTTACCTACTGGTAACCTACTGGTAACAGTTGCAACTCTAATAATTTAGTTTCCTAAATAAATGAACACAGTTTTATTACCGCCTAGCTTATAACAGGTATTAATTTAAATTTCTACCTTTATAATCCTATTTTATGAGATTTTATTTCTATTAATATTTTTTTTGGTACAAATAAAGCGGTTTTATAACATAAAACGCATTTTTTTACGGCAGCTATTCCGTGTAGCTGCAACACTGAAACGTTTCATAGTTGTTATAAGATATAATCCAAAATTGTGCGGAGTGGGGGAAATCTACGACTTGGATGCGTCGTTCCCAGTTGTCCGATAGAATTCGATGAGGATGTAGTTCAACGCCCACGTCATGGTATTAATAATAATAATAATAATAATAATAATACTTTATTTCTTAAGTTAAAGTGTACAGGGTTTTCCCGTATATTTTGACCCACCCCCTAGAGCCTTTATTTTTCGAGTTAGAAAAAAATTACTTAAATGAAAGTTGTAGGGTACCAAGGTGTATTGTCCCAAGAATAATGGATTGACAGGAATGCTCTTGTCTAAGTTGAAATGTTTTTGCATGGCAACCTTGATTAAATATAAAGATCGTATTTATCTGCAATTTGGAATATAATGGGAATGCTTAGAGCAAACATATAACATATTTATACTGTTGGAATCGGAAAAATGCGTGCAATTCAAAAATCCACAAATATACAGGGTGTTTCATTAGAAAAAGTAAACTTATATTTTTTCATAAATTTGGGACGCTCATTTGTTTTATCTAGTAACAGATCCTAGCGGTTCAGAAAAAACCTTACAACTTTCATTTAAGTAATTTTTTTCTAACTCGAAAAATAAAGGCTCTAGGGGCGGGTCAAAATATACGGGAACACCCTGTACAATAACAGTACAGTAACCAAGAAAAGGTCTCTGTGACGCAACTGTGCAAGAATTTAAGGATACTGTATACATACCTATTTACCTACTGAATTTTAGTTATGGCAAAGAAAAGTTAACATTCCTTATACTGGGTGACCAGAAAATTGAAGAAACGTTAATTATCATAAGAGTAAACTGACACTATTTGTAGAAATATTAAAAAAATGTATAAAGAAAATTTATTCAGCGTGGTAAGTTACTTAGGTGTATAAAATTTGAAAGTGTTAAGCCTACTTTGATTTTTGATTTTTTCTTTTTTCTTCGATTAAGTTAATAATTTTCTGTAGATAGTACGACAAAACTGTATAAATAAAAGTTACTCAGAATAGGAAACAGTGTATGATGAAAACAATTTTGACAATCCTGGGCCTACCTTGAGATTCCTCCCAATATTTTCCAAAATGCGAAATAGGCTTAGAAATGTTAGATTTTGTCATCATGCGAAGTTTTTCATTTTGAGTAACTTTTACTAATTCGCAGTTTTGTCGCACCATTTACAGAAAACCATTTATTTGAAAATAAAATGAGAATAAATTAAAAAAAAGCAAAGTAGGCCTCACGCTTTTAAATTTTGTACACATAAGTAACGTACCACTTACACTTAAAACATACTAAATACCGTTCTACATGTAACGCGCCGCACTTCTTCATCTTTCTTCTTCTAATTTTCTACATATCTAAGACTAAACAACTTCCAAATAGAGTTTCATCAGATTCACGCAGAACAGAGTGAAATTTTTACCCAAAATTTTCACATCGCTTCTTTTTATCCTGCAGATATGGCGAGGAAAAAAAGTTTAAACGTTTATTCTTCATTTAACGAATTAATTTACCCACTGGCAGTATATTCTAAAGAGAGCCCATACATTGCAGACTATATCGCGCGAATATATTCTAACTTGGTGTGCAGATATTTCATGAAAGTTGCGTCGAAAGTTGTTTTCCAGTTTAAAGTCTACCTAACTTTAAGTCTGCTAACTTTTCCGGCTTCCAGAGCCTAGACCTAATTTGCATTGCGAAGTGTGATTGTTTAAATTTTACTCATCCTGGGAATATTAAGAAACTTCTATATTAGGTACCTGTTTTGTAAATTAAAACTGGACAAGAGGCTACATTTAGCAAATCCGAGAAAATATTCGGCTCTTACCCGGACTATCATGATGTCACGGCTGAACCGGTAAGAGGTTGGTCCAAAACCAATTTGTTATAGGGTGAACTTTGGAAAAAATATTTCCTCCTCCTACTCTAAAAGGAAATGAATCCAAAACATTCCGCTCCTTTGCTCCAAAAAAGTTCAATCTTCTACCCACAGAAATAAGTAACTGTATTTGTGTTTTTATTCACCCTTTTTGTTCCTTTTGGGTTAATGATGTCTGAAAAAGTTTTTATTAAATAAGCAAAGCAAGATAACAATACAATATCTCGTCTATATCTTTGTTCTGTTCCACCCTGCTGCTTTGTTTTTAGTATTCTGCGTAGGTTTTGGTTGGCAGGGTCGTTTATCATACCCCATCAGAACTTATAATGATTACTTCCAAACTTCCTTACAATTTTCTTTCTTTGAGTCTGGGAACTTTGTAAAAACAAGTAGGTAGTCCGTACAAGATTTATATACAGCAGGAAGGGAATAGTTATCTTTCATGTACAAAAGGTCATTTATATTTGCTAATATAAAAAATATCGGTCCTTTTATTATAATATAAACGAGGTGATAATTAAGAATCCATATTAGAATGAAATATGAGCCAAACTGTCGCATATCATGATTGAAAATTATCTTCGGATTGTCAATAAACTCGATGACAAAAAAATGTATCCTGTAGCACCTTCGATTTTCCGAAATGATCAGTAGGGTATTGTGTTTGGTCCTTCCGGATACCCTTCACTTTGATTGTTGATGTTTATGCCTAACTATACCCCACCACTTAGCCAAAGACAATCCAGAAATTGGCCTGGGCATATCCAGACTGTTTGCGTACGCACCCCGCAGCGTCTTACGTCCCTGCCAGAATAAATAACCCACTTACATGGCTGTTAGTTACGTCCCGAGGCTTTTCGGAGGTGGGGGCCGTGATTTGCGCTGGGGCCGTTGATTAGCCCCAGGGAGAATATTAATACTACACATCCTGGCTGCCCACCCCGTGGCTGCCGCCGCGCTACAATTCACTGCCATTCTTAATTGCGGATTTTAATCGATCAATTAGTTTTGGCGGCATGACGTAATACATCTACTTGTATTTATAATGAGATGGTTCAGGTATACTCGTATCTTTGGGAGTTTGAAGTACATAAGCTTTATATCCGATATTTTAGTATACCTATATAAGAAAGAACATCCAGTTATTGTTATGATGATCATGATATGGCGTTCGGTGGCTGGCCCCATTGGCCCCACTCCGACTTTGCTAAAGAGGAGGTTCAACTTTGCCAGATTTGTGCGTAAAGTCCCTATCACACTGTATAAGTAGAATGTAAACTAGAAAATATAAACATTCAGATATTTATTTGCTTATTTCATTGATATTGCATTCGGAATATAAAAATGGGTGGGTAACACTTCATAAGTATTTAATAAGAGGATTCAGAATCCATCAAATTTAATTTTTCTCATCATGCCTATCTTTTGATTTGGTTAATGTTACACCGTACTGATGATTGAAACACGTGTATGCGGTTACTAGTTTTTTCTTTTTGTTAACTTTGAGTGTTTGCCCATTATCACCTTTTCTTGTAATTGTTACATTTACACTCGCTAATCTTACATCCTTATATATATATATAGGTATATATATATATATAAGAAAAGGTGATAATGGGCAAACACTCAAAGTTAACAAAAAGAAAAAACTAGTAACCGCATACACGTGTTTCATGCTATTTGGCAATCATCAGTACGGTGTAACATTAACCAAATCAAAAGATAGGCATGATTTGGGAAGCAACAAATGAAGTCCAGGCAGGAGCCAACAGCACATTTGCAGCTTCAGTCAGCACATCCCCTATTTTGGGGCTTGTACTAACATCGCCACGGAGGCTGCTAAAGCGACCTGCGTGGAAATCTTCATAACCCAAGATACAATGACAATAAGGATGTAAGATTAGCGAGTGTAAATGTAACAATTACAAGAAAAGGTGATAATGGGCAAACACTCAAAGTTAACAAAAAGAAAAAACTAGTAACCGCATACACGTGTTTCATGCTATTTGGCAATCATCAGTACGGTGTAACATTAACCAAATCAAAAGATAGGCATGATTTGGGAAGCAACAAATGAAGTCCAGGCAGGAGCCAACAGCACATTTGCAGCTTCAGTCAGCACATCCCCTATTTTGGGGCTTGTACTAACATCGCCACGGAGGCTGCTAAAGCGACCTGCGTGGAAATCTTCATAACCCAAGATACAATGACAATAAGGATGTAAGATTAGCGAGTGTAAATGTAACAATTACAAGAAAAGGTGATAATGGGCAAACACTCAAAGTTAACAAAAAGAAAAAACTAGTAACCGCATACACGTGTTTCATGCTATTTGGCAATCATCAGTACGGTGTAACATTAACCAAATCAAAAGATAGGCATGATTTGGGAAGCAACAAATGAAGTCCAGGCAGGAGCCAACAGCACATTTGCAGCTTCAGTCAGCACATCCCCTATTTTGGGGCTTGTACTAACATCGCCACGGAGGCTGCTAAAGCGACCTGCGTGGTTATGAAGATTTCCACGCAGGTCGCTTTAGCAGCCTCCGTGGCGATGTTAGTACAAGCCCCAAAATAGGGGATGTGCTGACTGAAGCTGCAAATGTGCTGTTGGCTCCTGCCTGGACTTCATTTGTTGCTTCCCAAATCATGCCTATCTTTTGATTTGGTTAATGTTACACCGTACTGATGATTGCCAAATAGCATGAAACACGTGTATGCGGTTACTAGTTTTTTCTTTTTGTTAACTTTGAGTGTTTGCCCATTATCACCTTTTCTTGTAATTGTTACATTTACACTCGCTAATCTTACATCCTTATATATATATATATATAGGTATATATATATATATATATATATATATATAGGTATCATAATACACATTGAATTCTCTTGCAAATTCTACATCTGTAAAAAAGGTGGTTTATCTTTCTGAGAATTATCATGAATGCCAATTGAACGTTAAACATACTGATAAACTACAATGAAACACAATCTTCAGATGTGATAGTTTACTTTCGAATAATTGCCGTCCCCCTTTACTGGAACACCCACTTAGCGGACTTATTTTTGACATACGAGATTTAGCACAAGGTTCTTATGATTCACAATCAAGGCGGCTTGAACCCAATATCCCTCAGCAGCACCGGGCCATTTTGGACACCACCGCCACCGCCGGCCGCATTCGCAGCACCCGTCGTTCTTCCCAAGATTTACGGCGTCGCCCTCGACATTTACAAGTTATTCCCCAGACAAAATAGGCAACGCCTGACTGGCGTGCGCAAGCGACTCGCGCGGCTTAATAGTTATTAATTTCGCAGTTCAGACTGGCGGCCGGTCGCCACTTCCATGATAATTATTCAAGGCCGCAAATTGCGTTTGGAACGGAATTGGGATGCAACGACGGACCCGCGAAATGCGTCGGTCCAATTGTGGACGTCTTTGGTGAGGGTCAAATGTAATTATTGAGTCCCCTCAAAGCTTTGCAACTGCGGCAATGCAGAACGTCAGTTAACCTCCGAAAGAGATTGTTCAGTTGAAGATTAGTTTGCGTATGAGCCTTTAACAAGTACCTACCTAGATATACAGTGTGTTTCACTTCTAGTGGAGACAGTTCATTATTTTTTTACGGGTCGACCGATTTTCAAAAACTTTATTTTAAAAATATAGTACTCCGAAAGATCTACATTTTGCCACTAATTTTTTTCAGATTTATCTTTTCCATGACATACTACGATCAAAATTATACCCCCAAAAACTGCAAAAGTACATTAGGCCTTTTTTAGGAAAAAAATTAATAGCACAGTTGCTTATCCAGGCCGTTCACAAAATAGCTTATTCAAACATATCAAAAATACGTTTTTTTCCTAGTACCCTGTACAAACACCGAGAGATATTTTAAAATTATTTGTGTGCAGTTTGATTAGGGCTCACATAAGCCATCAATTCCCACAATTTCATGGCCCTGCCACAAAAATCGACAAAAATAGTTTCTCTTCGTGTTTTTTTACATTTATTTTACAGAAACGTAAACAATAGGTATTAAATTTTAGTAATAATAATAATTTAGTAATACGAAGTTCGTTAAAAAAGATTTGAAAATTGATTGGCATCCAGGGTGCACTTTATTGAAAATGTTTTTTTAATAGGCATAAGTTAAACGTGTAGAAAAAATGTAAAAAATCACCAAGAGAAAAAAATATTTTTGTCGATTTTTGTATTTTTATTGTGTATGAGGCAGGGCCATGAAATCGTGGGAATTGATGGCCTATGTGAGCCCTAATCAAACTGCAAAGAAATAATTTTAAAATTTCTCTCGGCGTTTGTACAGGGTACTCCGAAAACCCGGATTTTTGCTATGTTTGAAGCTATTTTGTATAAGCTATGACCGTGAAACTTGGTACGTGGGGTTTTCGGGTATGGCCAATACAACTGTGCTATTAATTTTTTCTTCGCTAAAAAAATGCCTAATGTATTTTTGCAGTTTTTGGGGGGGGGTCTAATTGTGATCGTAGTAGATCATGGAAGAAACGAATCTGAACAAAATTAGTCTCAAAATTTACATCTTTCGAAGTATGTAGGTACTATAATTAAAAAAAAAGTTTTTTAAAAACAGTCAACCCGTAAAAAAATAATGAATTGTCTCGACTTGTGAAACAAACTGTAGTTGAGAAAATTCGAAAACAACTTTTCAACAGTTCTTAACTTCATTTGTTTCTTCACTGGATCCAAAGGACATAAGTGTTTGATTAATTATTGTCTGATGTTTTTTTATTAAATCCCTGTCGCGCCGAGAATCATTAAATAGATTCTGATGAGGATTTGTATGTAGGTATTTTAATTTTTTTATTTTTATTTTTTTTATTTGTATGTAGGTATTTTTATTTTCTCTTGGTGTTTTTTTACATTTTTTTCGACACTTTTAACTTATGCCTATTAAAAAAAATTTCAAATCTTTTTAATGAACTTCGTATTACTAAATTATTATTATTCAATGATTGTCGTTTCTTTTTGTTTATTATTAGTTAATTTTAGTAAATTTAATTTTGTAAGGAATGAGTGAGGTGAATAAATATTTAATAATAATTAATATAAGTTTTTTTTAGTCCCCAAAACACCTGGTTGTTTTATCATTATGAAACAACCTACAGTTTTATTGCAAATGAAAAATTGCCCTCTATAATGATGGACCTTCAGCACCAAAAAGATAACCCCTTTATAATGGGTGAGTCTTTGACTATAAATTTTAACCAGGCGCGAAGTTAAACTCCTGGAGCACGCTTATGAAGTTAATTTTTAAAAAACTCGAAAACAAATGAGAAAAGGTTTCTATAAATATTTCATAGGATCAGGTTACATATCGAAGATTGCTTGGTATTGAACTACGCATGCGCTTTTGGAGTGGTGCCAAGCACGGATGGAATGGGACTTAGAATGGAAACGCTCACGTTTATTTCATTGATGAATTTAAGGAACTACGAGTATAATATGCTCAAAAGTGTGAGAAAAGCCGCAACGCAGTTTGGGAATTTCAGCTTTCCTCTCTCTAAATAGCTATTAATTTCGAGTCCAGCTGCCAACTTGCATAATTCAACTGGGCAAATTGCGGAATTCGGATGCAACAGCGACCATGCGGGATGCGGTCGCGTAATTGGCCGCCTCTTTAACGGCGGGCGGGAGGGGAGGAGGGGGGCATCCGCCGCAGACTCATCAAAATTTCATCGGGGCTCGTTAAAATTTCAGGCAAGGCGGTCGGGGGATGGGAGGTGGCCGAGACCGTTTACTTCCGGCTCAGCTTGAAATATACGAGACGTGCCCATTTATTTGGCAACGGTTTAACGAATGTTGTAGGAGAAAGGGGGAGGTCCGGTTAACCCTGTATGTTATCTTTTGCGGGGGAGCTTAACATTAAAGGGTTAATGGTGCCTTATGGGCTTTTATATTTTTGTTTAAATATTAAATGTAGGTATCGACGTTTACCATCGCCACGAGACTTTTAATGTGTAGGTATTATTGTAACTTGTAACAGTCTTTAGAAATACAGAATGGCTCTACGTTTGTCTTGGAATATCTCGCGCTTCCTACCTTTGTTACAAACAATGCGCTTCTTTACCCATACTATAAAAATCAAATATGGCATTGAACTCCTTGGAAAAAAAAACTACACAAGTTTGGTGTTTTCACCATTAATTTATCGTAAAAAAAATCGGTCGTTAACTTTTTTGTTTGAAATGCAATTATTTTTTCTTGGAGGCATTCAGTTTGTTGGGAAAACCACACAAGTATAATTTTTTAACCACCAATTTATCTTAAAATTTAGCCCGATATTTTTTTGGGTGGACGCAATATGTTATAAGTTATAAATAAATATAGTCCCGTAGATGAAATATTTTTTCTGGTAGTTTTCCAATGGATTCGCCATTTCGTAAAATATTTACATACAGGTAGGTACATAAGTACCAGAGAATATACAGAGTGTCCCCAGTTTGAGTTTCTCTGTTACGAATAAAAAAAAATATTTCAATTTTCAAAAAATGCTTCTCTTGAAACTCTCGAAAAGACAGTGATCTGTTCTATTTAATATGCAGGGTGTTCAAAAGTTACAAAAAAATAAAAACGAGAACGATTATAAAAATATTCGCCCAATATCCTCACAAAACAATCGGTGTATACTGTAGTTGCAGTGCGTGCGGTAGTACCGTAAACCGGGGCTACTTTGACATAGTTTGGAGAGTCTTATTATCGTAACTTTTTTGTTCATTATCCGAATCAACCAACTTGTGTTTGTCTTGACAACATTGCCTGTAACAGATAACTTTCTAAAAGCAATCTTTATTATAAAAAAATAATTGTTATTTTGGTGTCAAAGTAGTCCCATGCTCGGGGCTATTTTGACACGGCACTGTTTTGTGCCGGAAATCAAAGTAGTACCGCTTGGGGGCTACCTTGACACCAAACTAATTATATTTTCCTATTTCACAATATTTGGGGGTTGTTAAACATTAAAAAACACAGGTGTTTACCAAGCTGGAATTTATTTATTGAAGTTTAAACTAAATACAAATTTGGTAACGTTAACAAAAACAAAAATAATATATTCTTTAAAAAATGATGCTTGCTTTTATATATCTTCATCATCCTCACATCTTGGACATTCATACCGAGTATTCATCGTGGTGCCCTTGTTTCAAAAACGGTTGGATGTCCGGGATTAGCTTCATGGCAACCACTAAATTGGTGGTTCTGTTTATATTATACTTTTCAGCGGCCGTCTTCTCTGATAACCTACCGCTATTAAGTTAATTTATAGCTTTTTCTAAGTTTTCTTTAGAATACGTTTTGTAAGCAAGCCCTCCTATTTTTGTGTAGGATATCTAACCATTTTTACACAATGTTTTTAGATATTAAAACAGAGTAATACTGCAAAACACAGCGGAATGATGAAACACGGGGTTAGAGTAATAATATAAACAACAAACCTCAAATTTGTACCTCTTTCTGCTTGTACGAGGGACATTGTCAAAGTAGCCCCAAAAAGTGTCAAAGTAACCCTCAGAGTCAAAGTAGGCCCGGTTTACGGTACGTAGATATAGAAATGTTGTTCGCCTTTCAGCCAGATTTCAGATCTATAGAATTACTTTTAATTTTTGATTTTTCTAAACACATATCTACATATTTCATTCCAAAAAAATATTAGTATATATATATTATCTTTGCGTATACATAAAATCATTCAATTTGAATGTTTACTATATTTATGCGTTTTCATTATAAATGTGGTTTTAAACTCACTACCCCTAGTATATGGCTCTCTTCCCTCTTATTTTTTCTGTGTTAGCGGCAGTCTATATTGGAATAAAGATTTAGGTAAGTATTTGCATTACAAAAATATTTTTCAAGAAAATAATGGCGGATATTATCATGTTCTTATATTATCTTTTGTTATGAATTACTTCAAGGAATATTAAAATATAACAAGTTGGAGCTGGACCAACACTATATTAAAGACCTGTATAGCTCTGTTTTAAGCGATCGCCACTGGCGCCACACGACGAAACAAATTTACTGGGAGGTTTAATGCTAAAAGCACCATTGTTGCAGAATCTTTTATATAATAAAAACATGCAAATATGTCTGTTACAACGAATTTAAAAATATTTGTTTGTTTAATTTGACAAGTTTACATGGCATATTTCCATACATTTTTTTAAGACAAGCTAGTCTAAAAAGCAATCAGTATTTGGTACCTTTTGGTTTGAAATGAAATACATGGCTAGTTTTGTAGTGTAAGTAAGCATAAAATGCATTAGATTTTTCAGTTTCTTCTTTATATAGTGGACCTCTGGTTCGTTTTGGAACTACAGACGCATTTTTCTATTTTCATTCTTGCATAGGTACGTTACAAAATATTCTTCCAAAATAATATCTAGAATTCTCGCTTCTTCAGCTGGTTGATCAGATCATCCCATATTCCAAAATAGTCTTTATTCGTCTGCAATTCGCCTAATGGTCTGTGCATACAATTTTCTTCATATGCACGGAAATTTCATGTTATCACACACAAAACAATCTTTAAAAGCTGTGTAAATACGAAAAAACTGCCAAATACTGGACGCAAAGACAATTCGTTACCGTAAATAGAAGGTAAATCGTAATATAGCTGGATATTTAAAATTTGGGACATTCTTAATGTCAGAAACTGACATATCTACCAATATCCGCAGAATATACCTCCCATAACCTATAATAAGCCGCCATTTTTTTCGTCGAGTAGCGCCACTCCAGTCCGTAAACAACAATGAAATATGAAACTACATAAACTTTGCATCTCGGCAGTCTGAAATCTCGTGCAATGGTATAAAATTGAAAGGAGAACAAATAATGCTTAAAAAATTTTCGAAATTTTGAGAAATAATGTAAATTTCGGCACTTTTTATTCAAAAGATGTCAAGTTTGACAGATAAAGAAAACCATGTGGTTTCTTTTGATGAGCACGTCATCTTTCATCATTTTTTAAGAAGAAACAATTGGCAGCATCATAATTTACGTTGTGTGACCAGAGAACAAGGAAGGGGAGAATATAAACTCGACGGCGGCGCCTTTGATCTTTGGAAGCCGGTGGTCGCCATGTTCTTTGCTTAGAAAACAGGGTAGGTTTGTACTCAGATATTTTAAATTATTCATTTATAATCACAAAACAAATCATACATACTGAAATGATTATTGGAACAGGCAAAAATGTTAATTGGATTTTAAAGGAATATTTTTAATTTTAGGTAGTTAGATAACTGAAATATTTAGTAGGTATGGAAAGGCGATTTTTCTTATCTTATTCCAAAAATTTAATATTTTATTGATCTTAAAATTTGAAGACTGCCCAAGCAATATTTTTTAAGCAATCATTTTTTAGAATACAAATGAAAAACAAAACGTAGGTATATGTATTAGAATATTTGTCTTCATCGGATTAATTAAATATACCTACCTACTTCTAAAACAGTTTCGTTTTTGCCTTCTTCATTAAAATCGGTAGGTACCTACGACTATGCGAAAAAACTTGGACATTTGTATGCGAATAGATATACTTACTTTATTGATGTTTCCATATAATAAGCTTATTTTTGTTTGTACATTTTCAATTTCTGTCTATAATTTTTAATGCTATTACGCACTACGTACTATATTACACGCGTGTTTGTCGTTATTATGTACTTTAGAAGGGTGCCTAACTTCTTGATTAAAAAAAACTAAGCGCAATTAGTATTCATAATAGGTACATAGGTATGAATACAGGTAAACGGAGTAAACCCACCACACAGGTAACAATAACATATGGCCTGTTTATGCAGACTTAATTTAAGGACAGGATTTATGATTTAATTTAACCCTTATTATGTATTCTATTTATCCACATTTGCTTCATCTAAAATTTAGCCCAAAATCATATTTTTGATTTGAAAGGTTTTTTGTTGTTTTTGTGCGTTTTTGTCTTAAATTACATGTAAGTTCGATACTTTTATTTACGAATGACTTAAGATATTAACTTATTCTTAAGTGAAATCGCGTGAACTACACCATGCATTTTCAGTGTTTTAACATACGATTTTTAAATTAAATCCTTAAATTAAGTCTGCCTTTATATACCTACTTAGGTGGAAGGTTATGATAATACAGTAAGTTGCACCTGAACAGCAACTAATTCCCAGAGATTTCACAATTAATTATCTACCAATGCTCTTTTGGAAAGGAGAAGAACGATAACCTGCAGTTGTAACTTTTGTTCACGCACGCAGCCTTTCGCTGCGCACACAACACCCTTGCTTTTGTCTTACTCATGATCATTTTTGGGGCCGCGGTGGCGTCGCTCGTACCGGCGCTGACTTTTTAGACTGCATGTTTTTCTGCCTTCGATCGACCTTGGTTCGAGGCAGACGCATGCATATGTCTTTAAAGAAAAACACCGCTATGGCCAAGAGCGCTGGGCAAATGTGGGTTCACGGTATTGCTCCTAAATAGCTTTATCCGTGTGATTTACACTGGGATTACCACGGTTTTCTAGGGTTTTCCGTAGTGCTTGAGCGAATGCTATCCTAGTTCTATCGCGAAAAAAGTCGGCCCCAGCCGCAAATGGCAACTAAGACAAAATAATAGTAATTGCCCCCCTCCCCCGCACAAGCATGTAGTTGCTTCTGGGGTACTCCTAGTTTGGAGTATTGTGAGGGTGAGAATTATTATTATTATTATTATTATAAGACAAAACACTGAACAAAACAACACACTCGCAATAAAGAAAACTTCAAATTAACGCTGCCACTGAAGATCTGTTCGCCCGAAACGGTAAACTGAAAGTGACGCCTCTGGCTAAACAAAAAACATGGCTGATATAGGATATAAGCTGCGCCGCCGGCCAGATGCGCAGGCTAGCTCCGCCCCCTTGAGTTTAAATTCTCCCCTTCCTTGTTCTCTGGTGTGACCCTGTAGAAAGCGTGTGTAATTTTCGGAAACCAAATAACATTCGGTTTTCATTATAACACAATCTCATTACGTTTCCATAACACATCCACTTATGTTTCAAATTTCTCTGTAAAGTCTCATAAAAGAAAGTTATCCCTTATTTATTCATCGCATCCCCTTATACCTCGCAATTTAATAAAACACCAACGACAAATGTCCGTACTCCGGACGCGGAGCCCCATAAAGTCTTTGGCGGCGTGTTTAAGTTGGAAAGGGCGAACTGTAAACACGGAGATCCAATATCTACGGAGGAAAGTGGCGGCCTTGCCCGCACAGCGGTCAGGAGTTATTTTTCCCATCGAAAGTTCGATATTATTGAAAAGTGATTCTGCAGATACAGAAAATTGAAAGGTGCCTGGGGAGCCGCCTCGTGACTTAACAGAAGGAAAGTTCCAGGGCCAAATGCTGGAACAAATACCTTTATAGGTTGTTTGTCACCTCGGATATCGCTGTTGAAACCCGAGCATCTTCCATTTAGGGTTAAATACTACGCGCGATATAGGTGAGAAAAAGTCGTATGCTACTTGTGCATAAAAATGCAAGAAAAATGAAAGTCGAGACGTCCACTAACAACATTATCCAAAAATTGCAGCAATGATAGGCGCAGTCGGCTCATGGATGGGTGACCGCGCACTTTAATTTGGAAAACTTTTTTATTATTAATTTCTCAGAAAATTTTATTCTTGATAAAAGTTGGTGCATCATTTCAGACTCAAAACGCAAATATCAAAATTTATATATCTCTTTTTGGATACGAGGTAGATTCAAAAATGTCAAAATAACTCAAGAGTAAAGTACCCTTATTTTTTAAAATACGGTAAAAAGTTACTTACAAAAGCTGTTTGGAGTCAAAGGTGGATGTCACATTTAAAGTCACAGCCACCTAGTCAAAAAAAAAAGAAGTTTAACTTTTTTATATTTTTTAGACCACCCTGTGTATTAAAAAAAAACCAAAATACCGCAAGCCCAACTTATCATCGGATAACACATGAATTTGCTACTAAACTTTAATTTTGTTCGATTAGCAGGTAGAAATTTAAATTAATCGCAATCAGAGTTAAAAAATATTAAATTTTGTGCCCAACTTTCTGCCGGTCCCTGTATTTATTTACGTAAAGAAGCCCACTAAAAATTGGTAGATAACTTGCAAGAAAACATGAAGCAACACAAATTCATTCTCGAAGACGCAATATTTTTCCTACAAAAAATAATAATTTCATGCCAAATACCATTATGTTCCAGAAAATCAAGGCGGGCGTCAAACAATTTAGTTATTTTCATTGAACATTAAAACAACAAAAATATCAGGTAACAACAATTCAGCTTCAGGATAAAAAAATATGTTACAGTAGATGGGTCATCCTGTAGACACGAATAACTTGGCAAGGAAAGCCCAAAACGAAAAATTTTATATGAAAGACCCCCCTTAAAACCACCTGCCGAACACCCCTTTCTAGTATTTACTATACATTCTGATTCACCCTGTATAGTTTCCCATGTTTTCAAATTTTTCGTAAGGTAGAACTTTGTATGGAACTTTTCTTATAATAAGAAAATTTACGCGTAGGTAGCTGCGCCGTTTTCTGCATAATAAAACTTCTTGTTTCTCGATTTTAAAAAAGTGTAATATGTATATAAGAAGCTTTTGCTACTTGCAGCACGTTTTCACGTTTGCACTAATTATTAGTCTTGCGATGTTTTGCATGCCTTCAACATAATATTTATGCTTTTGATTAATTGTTAGGAGGTAAGATTTAATATTCAAGGAAATATTTGTTAGAGGCATTTCGTCTTCCCCACAAATTGTAGCGTTCGGCAATTCCAGCTTTGCCAGGAACAGGAAATACTAATTTAGAATCAGGTAGCGGGCTCCCTCTAAATCTTACATTAATTAGAGCGGCGTTGCCTGGCTGCGGCGAACATAAAACTATGTGCCACAAAGTTGCATTTTGGTTGTTCAGCCACCGAGGTATGTCGGCAACTTTAATACAAAATCCCGTTTTATTCCCCTAATAAGAAAAGAGTTTCCGGGGGAAGCTACAAAGAACGTAAAAGCGGATGCTTATTTTTTGGCTTGGAAATTATATACAAAGTTTCGATCATTTCCATGACAAAGAGACACGCGTATGGATGTTTTATTCATCTTGAAACGTGTACGGCCACTTTTTGGGAGATTGCCGCTATGAATTTATTGTCCCAGAGAAAGACCCAACGCATTACAAATTTATAATTCTCGGAGGGCTATATATTTTTAGACGCACCCTGAATATTTTTCTCACACCACTCATTTTGAATGCTCCACAAATATTTTTTCATATATAATAAAGATAAAATAGTGTTAATGTTCTAAGAATTTTTATTGATTTGAGTTTTTTTAATAGTTTGCCCAATTAACTCTTGCGAATCGTATTGTAGAACTTTTTGTTTCTCAAGTTTTGAAATTGTATCACCAACTATTTTATAATTGGCATTAATGTAACTTAAATTTTGATTTATTTTCAGAAGATGAATCGGGCAGTATATCTCGATATAAAGGTGCGCCCGAATAAATCCTTTTTTCATGCTTATAATTAAGTCACTCACAAGTGGAAATTTATTCCGAATTTCTTCCGCCACTGTGTTTACTCCGTGTGCCTAACAAGTGTAGTGAATTAAATTGTGATATGTATAACACCTTTAAATTAACTGCAGGCAGCTTTTAACATGTGCACGGTGGGGCGTCGGTTAACATTTATTAATACAAATTTGTCAATTGGTGCGGCATTCGGCAAAAATTGTATGTAAACCGGTCAACTGGTACGGTATTCGGTTAAAATATATTTGTGAAATCAGACGCCTGGAAAATTAACTGCGCGCGTGGCGAATATTTCCCCGAGATTTTCGGGGGTCGCCTTTTGTACACTGAAATTTCGCAAAAAAAATAAAATTAGCCGGAAACAGGCTAATCCGACGCAGTTTGGCCCGTAGAAACAGAAAATCCGGTCGAAATTGAACTTGGAAGTTTCTAAATGCCCGCCCAGCGCACTTTTTCTAAAAACACCTAAATTTTCCAAATTTTCAACTTTTTAAACGAACTCAGAATGAGTCTAAAACCAGCCTTTTCGACGTAAATTGACCCGTGGAACACGGTTCCGGCCTCCAAATTCCTCTAAAAAATTTCTAAGTGCCCGGCCAGCGCAGTTTTTTGAATTTCCAAAAATGTTATCCTGCACCGAAAATAGGTTTTTCCTATGTAGTTCGACCAGTAGAAGACAGGAATAAAAGTTAAATTCGATTTCGTCCAGTCGTTTCCGAGATTTCGTATTTAATGTCGAAAATTATCCAACACCACCAAAATCGAGAGGTCAAATTTTCGAAAATATTATTTGCTCGAAAGCGGTGAGCCCTACGCCTTCGGGATCATGCTAAATCGATTCGGCTGGTCAACTTACTCAGGAAAAGTTCCATTTTACGGTAGAATTACGTTTAATGCGCAGACGCAGCATCAAAGTTGTAGAAAAGCCGAACTTCTAGTTTTCACTTTCGATTTGACTTTCAAGGCCATTTGGCGCCAATCGACGCAGCGCCTCGAGATATATAAATGATAGGTACTGTGAACTCAGACCCCTGAAGAATTCCCCGCGCGCGTGTCTGATGGGTGCCAAAAGCGAATCAAATAAAACAAATATACTTATAAATTAGATACCCCTTAAATTTTCAAAATATCTCTTGAAATTTAATAAACAGGAATAAAAATGGCAGAAAATGGATGAACGAGGCAAACAAGGCAATTTACCTAATATCCGGGCTACACGAGGAGTAATAATAATTATTTATTATTCTTATTCTACTATTGTCAAAATATAAATAGGTATTGGAACATCTTTAAAAAAATTAGATAATGACCTGAACGTCAACGTATATTCAAAAAACATATTCACGTTGGAATTTTGTCTTCTCAAGATGTTTTGGATGGTAAAATTTAGAAGAGGGCACTTTAAAATAAAAATAGAGTGAATGCAGCAATAACAGATTTAAGAGGTAATTAAAGTAACGCAAACAAAAAATGCAGCTTTCGGATGTTTGAGCATAAAATGAGCAAACTCCTCCCCTCCCACTTTTAAGATTTATCGATATTAATTTCTCCGAAATTATGCGTCCGAATTAAATATATATCCCGAAGAAAAATGCTAATAGAATAATAAATTCTCCCCTCCGCGCGGGGTCGAAGCTGCTTACCGCGGCGGATTTCCATAAAGCGGGGCGGCATTATAAACATTGTCGAAAACGCAATCTGGACCAGGGACGGGTCCCCGGCCAAGCCAAGATTACATCCCCGGGGATCCCCATATTTCAGGCCGGATTTATAAATATCGAAATCCGACACGTGTTTGCTGGATATTATGCTTACTCGGCGCCGGAATCTTTACGTAAACTTTATATCGGAACTCCGATTTTTCGCATAAAACAAACCTACGATACCCTACGGATATTGCGACAGGAAGAATATTGATGAACGCTTCCTTTAAAAATATGTTTCATCTTCCGGCGGTTTTTTTCCTTTTGGGCTCGTTGAGAAGCGAAGTGATGCTTTATGATCCAAATAAGAGTTTAGATAACTTTTTTAAATGGTCGAATCCAACTTTGGGAAAATATGTCTGAAGGATCGGTTGCTTCCAATGGGATTATGTGGTTTCCCTACATGGCAATTCTGTAGTAATTGGTTCTTTGAACATTTGAACATTCTTGTTTAAGAAATAATTATTTTATTTTTTTTTTTATTTCTGGGCACACAAGTACGCGGAAGAACGGTGGTCCATTTAGATTCACTAGTGACGATCGTGGCAAAAAGCAGAAAATGCTAAACATCATGTGGCCTTTGGGATTCCGCGACCAGCTACCATACAAGAAAATGATTTTTCAAAATTTCGCAAAAAGCAACACTCCCGAAAATTTTACGACAGAATCTCTTTATTTTCATAAATTTACCTCCACGTACGCCACTGGTGAATCTAAATTGGCACTTCTTCAGCTCACCTGCGAGCCTGAGACCCATTACTATACTGAGTTTGAAATCGATATATTTTTTGTTACAGAAATAAAAAAAATACTTTTTGTATACAAATTATGGAAGTCTGCCTCTTAAACAAGGAAAGAGAGAGGACACCGCGCTTGCCTACCCTGCCGTGTATACATTTTGTTACGTCGTTTTGAACGGCTGCCATTTTATATGTGGCGGACAAAGCGAGTACGTTGTTAGTTAATGTCGTGAATTTCTGAATTAAAAGTAATTAAGGGAAAAAATATACTCTTACGATGGTGAATTGTTCAACGTTTGGTTGCAAAAGCAGAAGTGAAAAGCAAGTGCCCTGAATTTCACACGTAGGTAAATATTAACAAGCTACATTTGAAAGATGCCCTAAAATTTTATTTCTTCTCAATATAACTTCTTCAAATTCCTTCTACCTTTTAATATGATAAAGTGCATTTTTTTGTTTGTAAATAGGACCAATATAATTATTTTTTTTTTGAAAATTTTTTAATTGATTATAATAGTTTCAGAAAATATGGACTGGTTTCCATAGGCGTGCATTATTTATTTCATTTTGATTGATTCGAAACGCCACAAATAAATAAATTTCAGCACTTGACACTAACTTTACATTTGGGAAATTATCTGCAAATAAATACCAATATTTCAAATTACATGTGAGTCAGAATTAACTATACCTTTTCATTTTTAACATTTCTGTGATATTGGCTAAGGACGCGTTTCATTCTACGCCACTGGCCTGTCGTGCGATGTGGCAGTCGGTAACACGGCCGCGAGCGCTGTTAGGCCTGTCTACAAAAACCTCCAACACGCTGTACATTTTAGAATCTAAGTAACAATTTCCACTGTTGGGATATTTAGAATCAAATTGGTGCTAAATATTGTTAGATTTTTGATTTAAGTTTAGTGGGTGCTAGGAGAGCATTCAACATGCAACATGCATTCAAAATTATAATAGCGTAGTCTTAAAATAATACGTTTTCCCCCACAGATTTCATAAGAAACGTTTCCAGTAACTCTTGAAATCCAAAAGGTACAAGCGGAAGAAGATTCAACAACTTTCGGGTTTCCCATGGATCTAGAATGGGTTTTCATACCAAACTCAAGGTATTTCTGTTCTCCCTGTATACATACTATTTTTTTGCTTTTTTGGCAATTTATTATACTTATAAGGCGACTGCAAAAACGCTTGGCCTCCATCCCATTTTCATCTTTTCAAAATTAATGGAATCCCTTGTGATTTACTGCGGAACAAGATTAAAAATTTATATTTGGAGGGAGAGAAAAACAATGCGTGACGCACATCGAACCAAAAACCTTATGAACTTTTGTTTTCGTCGTGGGTATCTCGAATTCTGGAATATGAAAACAGGAAACAGCATATAGGATTGCCTGGATATCCAATTTTTATTTTTGTTCCCGCAGAAATGATATTTTCCAGCTTAAATTTCGTAATTTTATCTGACACTAACACTAATTGGATTGGGAGAGTTCACTTTTTAACAGAAAAAATAATTTTTACAAGAACTTTCAGTTATTGAACGTAAATAAAAATCATTGGTATCGTACTGTCATACTCGAAGATGTGCCTCAAAATACATATCTAACTAACATTCTGTATTAATACAGCGTATGATGAGTAAAAGAAGCGAAAGTGTGATTTTTTCTTCTTTTGAGTAGGTGGCTGTGAATTATATTTGAATTATATTTGACATTATCTTAATAGGATTCCAAACAACTTTTTTATTATACTTCTTTGAAAACACCTTATTTTCATCTGTTTTAGCAATAATGAAAGATGGGGTTTTTCGGGCTAGCGCACGGAAACAGCGCACGGAAAAGTTTTCCGTGCGCTGTTTCCGTGCGAATATATGGCTTTTAAATAGAAATATACAGCAAAGTAAACTAAATTTAAGAAACTCTATATGCTCTGAGATATCTAACATGTACCTATTTTGTATTTTAATTCGTAAGTGTTTCAATATTTAGATGTATTTCTGTAATATTTTTGACGTTTTATTCACCTTATCTGACAATAACTAATTTACAACAAAGCACCTTTGAAATAATTTGAGAGTAACCATGGAAACGCATCATACATACCAAACACTATATTGTCTGCATTGTTTATTTTTTGTCAATTAAATTTATTATAATATGCCAATAAAATGTTTTAAGTTTCCGTTTTCAAAGAAGTATAATAAAAAATATCGTTCATTACACGTCCAGAAATAGATTTTTTCCGTGCTTGCATGACTTCCCGTGTTCGGCTGCGCCTCACACGGGAATTTGTCACGCGCGCACGGAAAAATCTTTATTTCCAGACTCGTAATGAAATATACTATTCTTAGTGCCATTCTTCTGTAGTTCTAAAAATAAGGGTACTTTACTATCGCGGAATTTTCATATTTTCAACCTTCCCTATACACGAATAGAAATTTCAAAATTTTTACTGGTGGATTTTGAGTTTAAGCACAAGCATCAATTTTTATCAAGATTTTGTTGAGAAACTTTAAATAAAGGAAATTCCCACTGTATAAAATTGAATAATAAACAGTTTTTTTAAGTAAGACTTCTTGAAATAGGTAATGACAAATAAGTCCGCATTTTAGCGATTTATTTCATAAAATGCCATTTTTGACAGATCGCGAAAGTCACGTGACCACGCTCACTTTTCATCTTTTCAAAGTAAAAGTTACATTTCAAAGTAAATCATCAATTGAAAATTGTCCCCTTATGATGGGAACTTTTTGGAGTACACAGTGTTAATTGACCGAACAAAAATTGATCAACCCTACGCCGACTTCCTCTCTGTCCCATTTGCCGTCGCCTCGCAGCGCAAAACCGGCCGTTAACAGAATATTCACGGCGGGATGGCGGCCATTTTTCACGGGGCGCATCGTCGAAAAAGCTTTTCGGTATAGGACGGGGCGCGGGACAAAAACCGAGATAAACGCCTCCACCGGGCCAAGTTAACTCGGATAATTAGCCCGCTTCACGGCCGGGTCGGCTTATACTTTAAAGGGCGGCAAAAAGGGCGGGCGACCGGCCCTGACTGCCTCCGCCGTGTTCGGACGGGCACTCGAAAATGATTTACCGACTTTACATTCATAGCGCAGGCACTTTAGGAGAAATGGCAGTGCGAAAATTGGTTGTACAGCCACAGTGTAAACAGTAGCCTGACCCTCTCGAATATTTTCATACTCCCGCGCTTCGAGAACAAAGGATTGGTGATCCCAGTTGGGCTACTGGTATACCCCGATGCCGAGAGGAAAATTGAAGAAAAATTTTGTTCGTGGCAAAAAAAAATTCAGATATAACAAAAATCGGAAAAGAGCACGCTCACTTTCTCGCAACACCCTGCATATTTTATTCCAAAAATGTTTCCTCGGCCTACTTTTTCCTTTTCAAACATAATTATTTGGTTCTTCCTAGATGTCAAAAAGCACGCGAAAGCAAGGTTAGTTTATAGGAAGGTTAGGACATTCCCCCACTTTTAAACAAAACCAAAGGCCGTCCCTTTGAACCGGCAACATCGCGCGACGGTGCCGCTCTCACCAGCTGGCCTTCAGCTTGATGCCAATGGCGTATCAAAACGGACAACACGGGTATTGAAAACCGAAAACAAAGTAAAAACGCAAACATAAAACAAAAATGCGATGCACCAACATACTCCACAAAGTTCCGTTATTTCATTGCACAAACATTAAAATGAAGAAATAACCGAAAACAGCCAATATACCATAAATATACACCATAAACAAAGTACATGCCAAAAACGTCTGTGTGCGCCTATATGTATACAGGGTGCAACTAAACTGATGGTCAAAAATGAAACCACGTATTCTTGGAGTCAAAATAAGGGCACTTCTTCATATATTTTTTTCTCCTATGGGCCATAGTTTTTTTATACAGAGCGTAGAAGTTTGGAGAAAAATACGCATATTTCTTAGTATTTCTAGAAGTATACGAGATATTTTCTTCAAACTTGGCGTGTCACATGAGCAGATGAGCCGTCAAACTTAAGGTAGACATGAAGCTTCTGAGGCTCCCAGTTACGGAGATACAGGGTGTTAGTAAAATTAATTTGTTCAGAAAAATATGAATACCCTGTATAATTGCATTTTTTAAATTTGTTTTGAGTGGTGAATAGAATGGTTAACAAAAAGTATCTATTAGTATTTTTTCATATTCGCAGCCGTTTCTTAATTATTTTTAAAGAACGGCAACGCTGCAATGAACAATAGTCACTTTGAGAATAAATCTATCAATCTGAGGATGTCAATTAAACTTTATTTAACAAAATACAAAGGCAAAAACAATAATAAAAGAAACGTATTGCTATTAGAAAATTAAATTATTAAATGTTCGAAATGACCGCAGTCTCTTTCAATACGCGCAACTATGCGTTTCCGCATGTTTATTATTGTCATTCACAAGTCCATAGCAAAAGTGCATATCAGTGAATTCTTCAAATGAAAATATAATTTTTTTCAAATAATGCCAAGTTTAATTGACATCCACAGATTGTTAGATTTATTCTTAAAATGACTTGTTTATTGCAGCATTGCCGTTCTTTGAAAATAATTAAAAAACTGCTGAGAATATGAAAAAATACTAAGAGATACTTTTTGTTAACCATTGAATTTACCATTCAAAACAATGACCTAACCTCCCTACAAACTAACCTTGCGCGAAAGTAAAAAAGTTACTCGAAAAAAGTTTTCTCTGCCGCTTTGCTCACTTTTTGCAACGTGCGAAGCGAGGAGCAATGGCCTGTAGAGACTCGAAGTGGAAGCATTGTTTTATCGCGAAGCGCTTTCATTCGAGCCTGCTTAGAAAAAATTTTGCGCGGCCACTTTATTTCAGAAAAAATACTTAAACCTTCTTTATTTTCAGAGATAGAAAAAATCGGAAAAGTGGAAGCTCACTTTCTCGAAACACCCTGTACTTATTGCCGAAAATTTCTTTGTGGCGCAAACAGCAGATTCATTTAATTTTCAATTGGGTTTTTCGCAAAGAAGCTTGATTAGAAGACAATATTTTCAAGTTGCCAGAAAAATTCATAAATGCCTAATAACAAAATAATAAAACTTCGAACGTTAACTCAAAAACTTGACAACTTTATTTTTCTGAGCTTTCGGAGAATAAATCTTCCTCCTTTCTCAAAGATAATGTCGGGTCAAAGTGAAATGACAATAATAAATGTCAAGTCAAAGTGTCACAACAACAAAAACAATAACCTAGCCACCTGTCTGATATTATACAGTGTGTTCTATCTAATTATCTGTACCATTGAATTGACAAGTAGATGGAAGGAATGTAGAGAGAGAAACTAGCAGCCAAACTTGAGTAAGTGAAATAGTAAATAAATCAGCTGATTCCGGCAAAAACCACATAACACAAAATAGGTAAAACATCAAACTGTTTGTCCTAACTTTCTATTTTTGTGTCCTGTGCTTCAAACGAGTTCAGTTGTTAAAAGTCATTTTCCTTCTGTCCCAATACGAGTAATTATTATATTTATATTTGATTTGAGTTCGTGTCGTGGTAGTAGTGTCGTATAAAACAGCGTTAAGTTTTCTTAGTTGGTGTTTGGTGTAATATTTTTGGATCAGAGAGAAAATTTAATTTAGCTATGTGGCTATACTCTCTCTGTTGTAGTTGTAAATTACAAAAAAGATGGTCAACTCCTGTTGTGTATTTGGATGTACCAAACGAGGCGGAAAGAATAAGTATAGTGGGGTTTCTTTTCATTCGTATAAGTCTTATTATTAAATATATAAAGTTTTAAAAATCTTTGCTAATAACTTTGCAGTTTTCCAAGAGATAAGGTGATATTAGAAACAAGTGGATTGCAGCAATAAAAAGGAAACATTTTGTACCGTCTACAAGTATTTACTTGCATTTCTAGTCATCATTTTATTGAGAGCGATTTCATAGAGAATTTTGGTCAGCGCAAACTAAAAAGTGTGTAATTACTACAGTTTTTTATTTTCCAAGTCACCTTATGATAGAAACTCTCTCAAGGGAAAACTGGCAAAATATTGTGCTAATGAACCTCTACGCCGTCAAAGATGGAAATTAAGGTTCTGGTCCCTTTAATAAGGTACATACTTATTTGTAATTCTTTTTGTTAGATGCCTAAACATTACAAATTATATAAAAATATGTAAAAGCTACCTGTCTTAGATGTTTTTCATATTACATTGAATTTTAAAATGAATAAATCAATTAAGATAAGTAATTAAAGAAAATGTTTACCTTATCCTAGACATTTTGTCGCCTTTATTTTAAAATAAACTTTTATTTTGAAATTTGTATTTTATTTATCTCCATTTACTTCCCGGTACATAAAATTTCCATGTACATTTTTTAAAATTAATTCACTACTAAGAAAAAATTCTCATTCCTACAAGCAAGTCCCGAATTACAGAATACAGATCATGATCATACAATAAAGAGAATCATTACGGAACATGCCCATTAAATTCATTAATATGCAACATCCCTTTATACATCCTTTGCCTGAATCAACCGACACGTTCATTACGCGTCCTTGTCTTACTTATTGCCATTTGAAACCTATCTCTCTCTAGAGTTGGCTGCCCCAAACAACAATGAAAATCACACCTGTGCGACTTCCATAGTACTTATCAATTCGATGATCGATGATCTATACGCACTTCTCATTGAATAACTGGTAATAATGTTTTACTGAATTCCACTGAGCATTCAGCAACACATTTGTTCGTATTTCCTAGAATAAATGCGGATTCTTTAGTTTTTCGCCTATTTCCTACTTCTTATTTGATAATTGAGTGGGGCCTATCCCACAAAATTTTATGATTATGATTATGATTTTATTAATTAAAAGAGTGCTCACATATTTTTGGCTTTAAAATGTTATTTTGCCTGATATAATTTTTATGTTCTTTTAAACGAACGTTAAAGGGCCTACAACAGGTATCCCTAACATAGAACTTTCCACATTAACAATTTTATTTTATTTTACCTCATGATAGGGTTAAATGTATTTTTGTTTTTAAATACTGTTCTGACATTAAAACGATTCCGTTTTAGCTAATCTGATAGTCCAGAAATATAAGGAATAATTAAATTTAGTGGTCAGTCCACCAGATTTATTTCGCTTAATCTATTAACATTTTTGTTTTGTTGGCAATCCTGCAAACTTGCTCATCAAATTCAATAGGATAACTGTTCTTCTTAGGAACATGTTTGATATGTTCAATTTCCTGCTCAAATTTGGTGTTATTAGAACAAAGAACAAACCGTTTAAAACCCAATTAAAGATTAAATAGATCCTGTATATTTTACAACAACAAAAAATCCTCGGCCTACTAGATTTTCGGGAAAAAGCGCGCAACTTTTTCGCTTTGAAGGATAGAAACCTGCACGCATCTCAGGTGGGCGAAACTCCTTATTATATTTCGTCCCAATATGACCAATCATCTTTCTGGATATCTTTGGATTAGTAGCAAATTTAGTCGTGAAGCTGTGCCGCGCCCGACCTAAGGATCCCTAATCGTTATTTTTAGTTTATAGTTATAGTTTAGTGGGTTGTTATTTGTGGATAAAACCTAGTTCTAGATAGTAAATAGATATTAGTGGTGGTGCGGAGTGCCCAGCCACAGATGTGGTAGTGCGGAGTGCCCAGAGGGGCGGATGTTTTCGGCCGCTTTGGACGAAACCAACGGAGCGACCGGGGGAGGTCGGGGACAGTCGGAGCGAGGCGGCCGGGCAAGGAAGTGAGTGCCTGTGGGCGCACCGCGGGCGATCGCGACATCGCGACAGCGGAAATCAAGTGGAGCCTGACTGGTACCGACTACCGACTGATTCTTCGTGACAGTATAGTGTGTGGCCGGCGTGGCCGCTGTAAGGGATTCCAGAGCGTTGGCTGGCAGGAACCTCGACGGTGAAGACGAGAACGAAGTCAACTGAAGCAGTAATCCGAATGCGCCAAGGCTGTTGGTGCATCTCACAGTATTTGGGAGTGTTTTGGCAGTGGCCTAGCGGGGAACAGACAGTATACCTATTGCCAGGTTGAAGGAGAGTTTGGGGTCGTAAAGATCTCCACACACGGACCGCGTTTGGCTAGGGTATTAACCCCCGCCCAGGACTTATGGTGAGGTCTTTCTGATGGGGTTAAACAATTTTATAACTGGACAATTCATGACTAGTCGTAAATAAATGCTTAAATTTGATTACGCTTTTTCAATGTGCGCTCGCAGCTGGAATCCACGCTAGTCGGGTACGCTACAGTTCCCGCTCTACAACTGTAGTCGCGTGCATTTGGCGCCCAACGTGGCTGCGAAGCTGCAGGTTGGATCAGTGTTGTTAGGTTTCCTTTTATAAATTTGAATTAGAGATAATTCTGCATTTATTTGTTTTATGTGAAGTCTAATTTCATTCAACAAAATGCCGAATGAAAATAATGATAGGGGGAATGGGGTTGAAGAACCGTCATCGGACCAAGTACCAAATGTTGATACACCACGTACTGTTGAAGACTATCTGAGCCAATTAGCTTTTTGTGTTACAAATCTCAGCCTAAACTTGAACCAAGCTATGTGTAAAATTTCGACTGATGTAAATTCCATTAAGAAAACTGTAAAACAATTAGAATCTGACAAAGATAATAACGATTCGGGAGATCTAGGTTATGGGGTGTTAGGGTCGGCACGACCCCCAGCTAAAACCGTTTCTTTTCAAAATGAGGTGGAAAATTCTGTTTTAAATGAATCGTTGGGGAGAAGATCTGTTGCCCTTTCTCAGACTTCGCATTATTCTTTGTTGTGGAAGGAATTGGGGGGTTATAATTTACAATTTAAACCTGACGGAAATTTGCATCCGGTTGCCTTTGTAAAAAAGTTAGAGGTTATGTTTGAGGACGCTGATGTGCCGGAAAATAGACGCGTACAACTAGCAGTAGGAGCGCTTCGCGGCTCTGCGGCCGACTGGGGTCAAATCAAGGAACAACAATTCCTAGATTTTGGAAGGTTTAAGGAATTATTTTTGCAACGGTACTGGGGTGTTGAGACTCAGCGAAATATGTACCAAAAATTGATGTATAGCGAATGTAACACGGGTTCTAGAGCCGACTACTTTTTAAAATTGTTTATGGAGGCCACCTTTCTAAACAGCCCTCCAAATGAAAGGGAAATTGTTGATATGATTTCCAATCACTTTTCTTTGGACATTCGCAGAGGAATTTTGAGTGCCGGACTTAAGACAGTCGATGAAGTTGAGGCGTACCTGCGCAAGATGGACGCATTTGACCGCGAAGAGCAGGTTAGGCGCAATGTTAGTAATCAGAGTAACTGGCGGGAAAATCGTAGAGTAGCAAATCCGAATCCGATTAGTAGTGGAAATCAGGGACGTGCGGGACCGGTTAGGAATGATGTTAGGAATGATGTTAGGAATGAGGCAGGAAATGAACAGGGTGCGCCTAGGGCAATTAATAGGTCGATTTTCACTTTATTTAACAGCAGTCCTGATGAATTGCTGCAGGAAAGCGAACCACAGGTTATGAGTTCTAAGAAATCGCGCGTTCGACCGATTTTGAATATAAAGGTTTGTGGTATTAGGAAAAGTGTCTTAGTCGATAGTGGTTGCGATATGTCGGCAATAAGCGAGGACTTTTATAAGTATCTTAAGGCAGAGGGTGATCAACCACTCCCAGTGTTGCCAATGAATAGTGTAACTGTGACAGGCTCGATTAAAGCGCCTTCTGTAACGGTCAATAAGCAAGTTTTTCTTACTTTTAAGTTTGGTAATGTGGTTTTCGACTACCCTTGCATAGTCGTGCCATCTCTATTGCGAGAAGTGATTTTAGGGTGGGACTGGATTGGCGATAATTCCCCGGTTACAATGGATGTCCCTAGATCGAACCTTTCCTTTATGTTGAAGGGAACGTTAGTTTCGTTACCATTTGGTGGAACTAGCTCTGTGGAATCGTGTGAGCTGAAGGTCGCCGTGAACGAGGTTCAATCGAGTAGTGAGAGGGATGTTATTTATTCGCTCCCTCTTATTCAAGTCTATGATGAATGTAAAATTAAAGAGGTTGCAAATCAGTCTCCTTTATTGGACGATAGACAGAAAAATGAGTTGTCAGGTTTTCTAATGTCTTTTCAAGACATATTTTCCGATAATCCAGGTAGAATTTCGAAGTATGAACATAAAATTGAGTTCAGGGACGAGTCTCCTTTCTATCTGAGATCGTTTCCCGTTCCACATGCCTATAAGGAAGAAGTTGATAGGCAGGTGAAGGAAATGGTAAAGTGGGGGGTTGTAAAGAGGGCCCAAACCGAGTATATTAGCCCTTTGGTTGTGGTGCGCAAAAAGGATGATTCAATTCGCGTATGTTTGGACGCTAGACACATAAATAAACGGATGGTTCGGGACCACGTCACACCTCCGAATCCAAACGAGTTCATTGGTCATTTTACGCCTGGGCAGATCTTAACTTTAATCGATTTGACTGCTAGTTACTGGCAGATTCCCGTTTATGGCCCTCACCAGAAGTATTTGGGCTTTGCGTACGGAGGCTACACCTATGTCTTCACGGTTTTGCCTTTCGGCTTAAGCACATCGGTAGGTAGTTTTATACGAGGTTTAGACATAGTTCTCGGCGAAGAAGTCAAAGGGTTTGTACTGGCTTATGTCGACGATATACTCGTTTACTCTGAGTGTTACAAGGATCATTTGGCTCATCTGAATATCATTTTCAAAAAGTTTAGAGAAGTGGGCATTACTGTCAAGTTGCGGAAATGTGAATTCGCTAAAGAAGAGTTGAGGTTTTTGGGTCACCTCCTAACACCCAATGGGATTAGTGTTGATCCAAATAGAGTTAAGGCTATCCAGGATTTTCGTAATCCAAGAAATCTCAAGGAACTTAGATCCTTCTTAGGGTTTGTTAATTATGATCGCAGGTTTTGTGAGCGATTTTCGAATCTGACCGTTCCCTTACTCCCCCTGTTGAAGAAGGGTAGCCGTTGGAGCTGGAAACCCGAGCACCAAGAGGCGTTCGAGGCAATTAAAGCGGGTTTTTGTGATGTCGTAATGCAACACCATCCTGACCCTACCAAACGGTATTTTGTACAAACTGACAGTTCAGCGTACGGTATAGGGGCATGCCTCTTCCAGCTAAGTGACGAAGGTGAAAAAAATATTATTGCTTTTTATAGTCGGACTCTCAAAGGCGCCGAACTAAATTATACTGTGACAGAGAAGGAAGCATTAGCTGTTATTGCTGCTCTCCAACAGTGGCGTGTGTTCATTTTAGGTCGTGAAACCACTGTCATTACAGATCATAAAAGTTTAGTTTTTATGCAATCATGTAGGTTAGTGAACGCGCGTATTTCTCGATGGATCCTATATGTCCAAGAGTATTGTTTCGATGTGTTGTATTGTAAAGGATCAGAAAATGTTATGGCAGACATTTTAAGTAGGTATCCCATTAAAGGTGAGGATTCGAAACTAGAGGAAGTTCCTGATTGGGGGAACAAAAAGATTATGATTGCTGTGACTCAGACAGAAAAGTTGGAAAAGGTTCTTAAGTGTCAATTTCGTGAGCTAATACCTTTACAACAAGAAGATGACTTCTGTAAACAGGTTTTACGGTGGTTAGGAGATGAAGGGTGTCCACCCAGATTTAAGAAATGGTTTATGGTACATGAAGGTGTGTTATTTAGACGGGGTTCAACTGAACTTCCTAGTTTTAGGGTTGTTATCCCTAAGGGTATGATTATCTCTCTTGTAAGGGAAGAGCACGAATCTAATGGTCATTTCGGTTCGTCAAAATGTTTCGACTATTTGGTAAAATACTATTACTTCCCGAGAATGAGGAAACGTGTCCGAAATATAATAAGTACTTGTGACCTGTGCCAAAGAAGTAAGACTTCTTCTACTTTACATGGCGAAGCACACAGTGTGGTTCCTAGAGGTCCAAAAGAAGTGGTTTGTCTCGATTTAGTTGGTCCTCTACCAGTGTCAAGTGCAGGTGTCACAATTCTTTTAGTTATTGTTGACGCTTTTAGCAAGTTAACGAGGCTATATGCTCTAAAACGAGGCACGTCTCGATCTATACTGAGTGTTCTCACTAATAAATATTTTCCTGAAATAGGGGTTCCTAAGACCATTCTTAGTGACAATGCAACATGTTTTTCGAGTAAGTCGTGGTATAAAGTATTAAGGGATTTAGGGATAAAGATTTCGCATACTTCTGTGTATTACCCACAGGGTAACCAAACCGAGCGAGTTAACAAAGAAATAGGGAGGTTGTTGCGGTCTCAATGTTATCACAAACATACTAAATGGGCTACCTGTTTAACTGAAGTGGAAGGTTGGCTTAACAATGTCACCCATGATTCGACTGGGTTTACTCCAAATGAGGTGCATTTTCAGAATTCACGGGAGAATAAGTTCCTTAAACTTATTCCCTATCCTGAATGTCCAGAGAATGTGGGGAATTTTGTTTTCCTTGCACATGAAAGGTTGACTTCCAAGGCTCAGAGACGCCAGGCGCGTCAAAATAAAGGGAAAACGTTTGCAAGCTTTGTTGTCGGAGATTTGGTATTGATAAAGGCACATGAGGCGTCTTCAGCAGCAGATCGTGAAATTAAGAAGTTTTTCCTTCTTTATAAGGGTCCCTTTACTGTAAGTAAAGTAGTCGGTCCAAACTCTTACGCTATAACTGATCAAGTAACAGGTACTTTCTTGGGTAATCATAATATCCAAAACATAAAGCCGTATCGACCAGCTATTGGTGGAGCTGACTTAATTTAGTTTAAGCTCCCTCAACCCTTAATGGTTAGGTTTACTTAAACTGGGGGGTGATGTGCCGCGCCCGACCTAAGGATCCCTAATCGTTATTTTTAGTTTATAGTTATAGTTTAGTGGGTTGTTATTTGTGGATAAAACCTAGTTCTAGATAGTAAATAGATATTAGTGGTGGTGCGGAGTGCCCAGCCACAGATGTGGTAGTGCGGAGTGCCCAGAGGGGCGGATGTTTTCGGCCGCTTTGGACGAAACCAACGGAGCGACCGGGGGAGGTCGGGGACAGTCGGAGCGAGGCGGCCGGGCAAGGAAGTGAGTGCCTGTGGGCGCACCGCGGGCGATCGCGACATCGCGACAGCGGAAATCAAGTGGAGCCTGACTGGTACCGACTACCGACTGATTCTTCGTGACAGTATAGTGTGTGGCCGGCGTGGCCGCTGTAAGGGATTCCAGAGCGTTGGCTGGCAGGAACCTCGACGGTGAAGACGAGAACGAAGTCAACTGAAGCAGTAATCCGAATGCGCCAAGGCTGTTGGTGCATCTCACAGTATTTGGGAGTGTTTTGGCAGTGGCCTAGCGGGGAACAGACAGTATACCTATTGCCAGGTTGAAGGAGAGTTTGGGGTCGTAAAGATCTCCACACACGGACCGCGTTTGGCTAGGGTATTAACCCCCGCCCAGGACTTATGGTGAGGTCTTTCTGATGGGGTTAAACAATTTTATAACTGGACAATTCATGACTAGTCGTAAATAAATGCTTAAATTTGATTACGCTTTTTCAATGTGCGCTCGCAGCTGGAATCCACGCTAGTCGGGTACGCTACAGTTCCCGCTCTACAACTGTAGTCGCGTGCAAAGCGTTTACAAGAGTGACAAAAATTGGTGTCACGCTCCATTGTCCCGAGATGAAAAATACCATTTCGAAGTATATACGTTAGGTGAATACCGAGACGGTCGCTCCCCGCTCACCGTTTCCCTTTTCCAGATACACTGGAAACAAAGGCTTATTAGATTTTTCCGATTCAGCGCGCGTCCCCGATTGTTTTTCCTTTTATCCTCGCCCTCTCGAAACATAAATTTTTAATCGCCCCCCGCCGTAAATCACGTCGGGGCTGCGCTAATTTACGAAAGATGGAAATTGGATGGCGACCGAGTGTTCCACTTGTCGCCAGAATAAATTTACGGCAAGGTGTGCTCGCGACAATAATAAAATATTGCGTACCAGGACCAGATAGCATTTTTGAATGAAAAACGATTTTCGGATGCTTATCATGACCGCGAAATCTATTCACACAAGCCAGGAATGGATAAAGTGCAATATCTAATTGTCACGAAGATAAATAGGAATAGATGACTCACGCTAATAAAAATAACACGGTTTTATTTTGCGAGGCGAGGAGGCGAGGTAATTTGTTTACACTGACATTTCTTTCAGTCTATTTTGTAATGCATAATAAATAGTTTTTTGATAGTATATATGCTTTGAGACACTTATATTATAAAGTGTCATCTAATAAATGCCTCTTGACAGCATTTGACTTATGTGCTGCTGGAGCACCGCCTTATTACTAAACAATATTCGGCTCATTAACTTGATTCAATATATCAGAAATATTTCTCCTCTTAAGAGCTCTAAATATTTTAGTCCAGTTACATCACCTTCAAAAAAATACTGAACCAATTGTGATTCCGAAAAATACTACAACAAACATTTGTTGAAGTTCGACCTTGTCGTTGAATTGAAACAAACTGTCGCGTATATTTTTTGATAACCAATAGTGAGTGTATTAAAAACGCCACGTTGTAAAAGTGGCTTCATCAGTCCACAATATAGAATCTGTAATAGTAATTACCGTAAGAGTAGTAATAGAATAATAATGTCTAGTAGTAGTTAGTTAATAGTAGTTTAGTGTAATCTTTATAGTGATAATTTATAAGTGATAAAAATACGCACCTATAAACTGATCATTTTCCGCTTGCCTCACCAACACTAAACGGCAATATTCTCGCCTTTTATAATTATCATTTTCATACAGTTTTCAACTGGGCGATAACAATATGGTCTAAACTTATGCATTTTCAACACTCTCTGGGCTGAGCTCCATGATATTTGCAAATATCTCGACGCATCTTTAATAGAATGTGTCGGATTTTCCACGAAGTATAATAAGATTGCTTCCTGCATATTTTCAGTTAAAACATGTGGTTTATTTCTCTTTTCTTTATTTTTAAACTTCAAGAAATTCTCAATTTGTTATAAATTATAATTGAAATACGTGTGATGAGGTAGGACTCTCCCTCTCCCTGGGTATATTCGTGTGTATTCACGCCTTGCACGCTTCGCATTCTTTTCGCAAGAAACTTAACATTCAACAATGTTGTTTTTTGCACTAATATTATATCAATAATATACCATTTTCACAACAATTAACACCTGATACAAACTGTCTCATAAGAGTTGTTTTGAATTTTCCATGGGAATTTTGATTTTGTCCGACATTCAATAATTCAAAGGGCGATTTTGCGCAAACTACTAGAGCAAACATATAACCTACATATAGCGTTGAAACCAGAAAAATGCGTAGAAATAGGGTGGTCCATCTAAAAAACATAAATTTGGTCTATATCTATAAAAAGCAACATTCATTTGTTTTTCTGAATATACAACTGAAATCGCAAGAAAATTTTATACAATTTTCATATTTACATTTTTTTTTCCAAAAGTAAAAACAAAAAAGTTAAGGTGGTAGAAGGTTATATGAATATAAACCTGTACAATCATAATTTTGAATTCTAAGCATCTTTCCTTTGTAAATAGTTACGCTATCTCTTATACGGTTTTCGAATTTTGAGCACGAAAGTCCAAAAATCTCCGTATCACACTATTATTATTAAGATAAACTTCTCATAGTTATAGCATTCCAGTGGCGTATCAATTGGGATTTGATTGGTTTGCTCAATCACGCTTGTCAACAACATTTAACTTTTAAACCAACGTTACAACCACCGTTCTCCCACAAGGTAAGTACTATTCCACAGCCCCCGGCTAAATTATTATTTAATGTACGGCCCTTATACATGAATTAAGACTAATGCGATCGTTGCAGGAATATATTTGTTAATTTCCCGTATCCTGTCGCGAGCAAAATAACTCCCGTTAATTCTGTATAACATGTTGTTGATTTAGAGTTTGCAGTTTCAATTGGCTCATGCAGTCAGTGTGCGCTCATCAGGCATGCAGCGTGAGTGATGCTTGTTTATGCGTAGGTCTATTTTTGTAATTATCAAGTGTGCAAGCACGCTAGTATATGGATAATGTTTTGTTGGGTAACAACGCTTCTTTATTTTGGTAATTCAGCGCAAACTATGAACCATTATCGGGAAATTTTCATTTAAAGCCAACAAACAGAAAATAGCATTTTTTCCAAGAATACAAGCAAATTCGAAATTACAATTGGTATACATGTCTCGGGTTTAATGGCGATAGAACTTGTACAAATAAACTAACATCCATATGATCTTATAAAATAAAAAGAAAAGTTTATAATATAAACAAATTCAATATAAAGTTCAAATTATGAACTGCATATGATATAGATTGTGACATACCTAATTATTATCTAATTATTGTTGAACATTTTTTTTAAATGCACATAAACGGAATGAGAAATTTGAACATTATAAACAGAGTCAGGTTTATCAATGAAATTGTTCTATCCAAACTTTGGTATTTGGCCCAAATATTAACCGTTCCAAACAGAGTGGCGCAAAAAATTAAAATGTTAACGGGAAAATTTATCTGGTCAGGAAACCTTTTTAGAGTGTCAAGAGATTGATCAGCTCTACCTCGCAAAAAATAAAGGTAGTTTAAACCTGGTTAATCTCGAAATGAAGGCGCTGGCTCTTTTTATAAAGACCCAGGCATAATCGTGGTCTCGCGCAAAAAAGAAACAAAATAACGTACAAGTCAATGTTAAATAATACTTTTGAAAATGGTAACAACTCAACCGTAAACTCGCATTATAAAAAAATAGTATCAGAAATCAATAAATACAATGTACACATAAACAGGGACGAACTACAGAAAACCAAAAACTTGTACTGTCACCTTTTAAAAAATAGAAAAAACCCCAGATATGGAAATTAAATATCCAAATTTTAATTGGAAATATGTCTGAAATAATAGTATATTAACTAACACTAATATATCGTCATCATGGCGTTCGTCGATCTATAAAGCCGTGAATGAAAGCTACCCGGTTGGAAAAAAATTAAAATAATGTAAAATAGTCAATACGAATATATGTAATAAGTGTAATGAAACAGACGACCTTGAACATAGAGAAATGTGGATATGCAAAAGAAGTGTGGGAATGGGTGGAAAGTAAACTTAAGGATAAGTTTAAAATAGAAATAAAAGGATACAGTAATTTAAGGGATATTTTTGAAAGAAAAATCGAGAAAAAAGAGAAAGAAAATGTTTGGTTATGGTTTTTGTGTAGTGCGATATACTTTAATTTGGAATGTAAAGGCAGTAAGGAACAGTTTATTCAGATGCTAAGACAAGACAGACTTGAAAGAACCCGTAAGGAACAGATAGGAAATTTTTCAAAAGATATTTTCTGCTTGTAAGCAAACTTAGTTTAAACCTATCTGTGATAACTAACTAGTAGCATGTAAGATTAGTTTAAGTATAAAGCACTTTGTAAATTATAAAAAGTAAAAATAAAGGTTTTAAAAAATGAACTAAGCCTACCTACGAACTTATCATTTGTTTGCAATACAAATATAAATAAAATTATAGGTGCTCATATTCAAGTACATACCTACAAATATATGAAAAATAAAATCATAAAACAAGAACTCAATCAATTATCTCCAGAACACAGCTAAATTATTGCCAAATACCATTGTTGGCCTTCTTATTTCCGTAATTAGTGAAAATAAATAATATGAATAAGACACTTTTAAAAGAACGTCTCAAAATAAGACGACGAGTTTTCTATCGTCCAGCTCTCGGGTATACTATACATTTCAGAAATCGTCCTTTTGCGCAAGCAAAGCCAGAGTAGTCCCCAAGAGGGCTCTCACTCTTAGAACTCCGTATGTAGTTGGAGAGCTAATATAAATTTATGCCCGTTGTAAATTTTCATCAGCCTATTAACAACTTAACACGGCTTTCATTTTTAACTAATTCTCCAAAAGCCCTAATTAACTAATAGTGGTTAACCGGCACTCGAGCTTCCCAGACTTTTTATTCCAGTTAATTTTCCGCCCGTACAGGAATTTATTTTAAAACGGTAAAAGCGAACATTATGGCAACGGGTGTTTTAGGGGAAGTTTAAAAGTAAATCCGGTTGGTTCAGAGCGAGAAACTTTCAAGCTCCTGAATTTGTTCGCTAATACAATACAGGTGAAGTATAGTTTGATGCTTGTACTGCTGTTTAATAACTTTGGTACCCACAGTTGTTGTGCTGTGCAACCGAAGCCAAACAGTTCGTTTAAAGTTAAGGTTAATTTTTACTAAAGTCATTGTTTCCGTTTAGTTTGTGGGATTATAATCGAACAAATAGTTCAGCATATATTTTACAACTCTATAAGGTACCTATTTACTAAATATATCCAGTGCTAATTAATTATTGCATGGTTGGCATTTTGCTAGGAAAGTTGAGCTAGAGATTTATTTCTTGAATATATTCTCTGGCAGGACTGACTTTGTGGAACAACAGGGAACAATGAAAAATCTCCTTATTGTCAGTCTATTGTAATTTTGTTACTTTATTAAATATAAAATTTAAATGGACCTTTTCACAAAAAAAATTGAAAAACCTCAAATTTTGATTCTACACTTTTTTACTACCCTGAGTCTTTAACCCGTACACATAACCAGAGGGAAAGTTGTACCCTGTAATAATAATAAATAGGGCTAGGTTTTAATTATTTTATTTTTGAAAGTTCAGATATTTGTGAGTGGCTTAATTCTTCATTTTTTTTGTAAATTACCTAAGAGAGTATATATAAAACGTAGTTATTAATTAAATTTTTTTATGAACTGTCCTTGATTTGTTACGTTATATAGCCGGACTGCTCTGGGTTTGTTGGAGTAGCATAAAAAGGGTGGTTCAGGTAATTAAAGGGTATTTTTAACTCAAAAGGCTGTGGGCGCCATCTGCATAGACACAGAAGAAAAATAAAGTTTAATTTTAAACAACACTTAAATTCGCACTATTAAATAGTGATTTTATGGGCAAATTTCTAATAAGATAATAATTGAAAATTTACAAAAATTTATCTTCAAAGTTATTTTCAGAACTGAGACTCTAACCAAAATAAAAGATAGATTTTTTGAACCCAACTAGATATATTTACACACTTATCATTAGAGTAACCCAAAGATGCAACATATTTTGCATATTTAGCATATTATATGCATTTTTTAAAATATTTGCATATATCCTTAAAATATGGCATATTGTGCATAATTGAAAGAATTTAGCATAATTAAATCTTTGGCAGGCGTTTCATTCATTTTTGGGAACAGGGGTCGGTGTCTAAGTAGGTACCTACCTGGTTTTCCCAAAATAATATAGGTGACAGTGACCAGATTTGTTTAACATTAGTAGTTAAGTAAAGCGGATCCTGGCTCAAAGATGGCCGCCATATGTGAGCCAGCTTCCGCATAAGGGTTTTTGAGCCAGGATCCGCATAGGGTTTTCGGGGATAAAATCTAGCGGTGGGGGGGATTTGTGTGGGGGGATCCCCTCCACTTTTTTTAGTATATATTTCGATGGTTGATTGGTAAAGTACACAGTTCTCACTTTTAACTTAACTAAATAAGATTAAAAGTATGGCATCGTTTGTGACCCATTTAAATAACAGTTTGTTCCTGAAGAAATTCATTAGGGTCCAAGATTTGGAAGTCAACCGAAAGTTTGAGGTACATGCATTTACGAAAATAAACACCAAGTTCGGCGAGAAGATATCCTTGGAATTCGACGATTTCAAAACAATTTTACCGCAAAGGTTCACGGTAGAATTTACAGAAGAACGAATTGAGCAAGTAAACAAGGACATTTTCAACGGGCGAAAGTATTATCTTATTAGTTATGGACCTGTCGGGAAAACAACTAATATTCAATTTTCCGTCCAAGAACCGGAACAGCTATAAAAATACTTTGGAGTCTCACATTCGAAAATTACAGAAACTAAAATATGAAATTGATATATATGAAATTAATAAGAACTTTAAACAATTAAAAATAAAATATATATAGCATAAGAGATGTTTCATTTCTTCTACCCATAGTAAATTAATAAAATAACAAACTACCCAGCAGGTGTACAACAAAGTAATAGTATAAAAAAAGTGCAAAACTGAAACTTGAATTAAAACCAAACACAATTTTTTCTTGCAGCTTGATGTAGCTCCAAACAAAAAATAATAATGCCTAATGATAAAAATTCTAACAAAAATAATAATTTCTGTGCCCTCTAAGGAAGTCCATACATAGTCCCCATGCAAATTCCCCATGTAAAGTCCCCATTTTAAGTCCCACTTAAGCCGCCCACTTTAGACGCCAACTTTCGACGCCAACTTTCGACGCCAACGTCTCAGTTGGATGCAGTACTTTTATAAGGATCTACTAAGTAGGAGGAAGCTTTTCAGTTCCCACCTACAATTCTATAAACAGCCAATCCAGCGCAGATAGTGACTCGAACCATTTTTGGCATAATTCCAGAGAAAGTTAACCCTTTCAGAGTTTTACACCCGACCGTTCAAATTAGTTACACCTTCACCTGGTTTTAGTACCTTGAATCTTTTTGTGCCGAGTCAACAAAAATGCAGACAAGTTTGCCCCCTTTTACTTTTATAGCAGGCTGTTCACATTCTTTAGACTTTCACCTGTTTCTAAATCTTCTTGCGCGACCCTTCCTTCAAGGGATAATCTTACATAACAATGATCCACTTTTAAATGTTTTTTGTCAGACTTTTTTTTTATAGTCCTGTAAATGGCATGTTATAAAAATTTACTGCCTGGTAGTTTTATAGCAGACTGTTCAAATTATTTAGATTTTCACCTGCTTGTAAATCTTCTCGTGCGACCCTACCTGAGATTTTAATAAAAAAAGGCTTTCAATGTTAAAACTTAAATGAGAATATTTTGCTGTTATTGTTATTTTGATAAAAAAAACTGTGTACATTATTAATATTCCACTTAAAATTCCTCGATAAAAATATTGCTTTAAAGTGGGTTAGTAAGGAATAGGTAAACAAAACTAAACAAGAAACCAGTATATAAATAAAACAAACTAAAATTAATTAATGTTTTGTTTTATTAAAATAATTCATATATTTTGTTACAATAAACTTATATACAAATATTAGCACTGTCGTTGTCTGCGTAGACGGTCGAACCAGCCTTCATAATATGCATAATTATAAGTCGTTCGATTTCGTATTATGTCCTCATTATTCGCAAATCGAAAATACCCTGCCACATAGCCAGATTCGTATTCGATTTGACGCTGATGATTAAACCACCCTGCGTAGTACGCCTTATTATATGCAATGATATCAGATTTAGCCATGTAAATGTCATTAGCGTTCGCAAAACACTGACCGTATCTGATCCATCCATCTTGATATCCTGCACCATATTGAACTTTATCCATTTTCACGTCACCCTCCAGAAAACGCCTATTCTTACCAGCCTGATGATCAAACCATCCCGCGTATAAACCTTCATTATAGTGCCTCACATGAGTGTCCCTTAATCGCCTAATTGGATTTGCGTTTTCTTCCGTTTTCCACTGACTATACGAACTCCATCCTGCACTGTATCCATCATCTGTCACTTTTCTTTTATTCTGAGAATACATCTCAACGAGTGTTATAAACTTTTGCCACAATTATCTAACTGAAGCAATATTTAATTCTTTGTATTGAATTGAATTTAGTGAATTTTGTTAAGGATGTGGCTGCCTTTTATATTTAACGTAAGCATTGCCTATCCCCACTCAACAGCGTTGTCGTCTAATTAGAAAATAGAGCAATTTGAAGTAGAAAATTTTTTGGCAACGCCGAAGGGGTGGAGTTACCCCCACTCCCACCAGAGCAAAGTTAACGCCTAAATTAAAAAGTAGCAACGTTGAGAGCCATCCCCACCAACGCATTCATTTTAAAATCTACAAAAGGGAGTAGAAATTCAGCAAAAGCATCAGTTTTCTAAATTTTGTTGAATTGTGTTCGAGTTTTGTCGTGTGTTATTTTTAAATTTATTACTTTGCTTATAATTATGAGTGTGTTCCAAACTAAGGCGATTGTCCACTACAATGCTGTTGTGAGGGTAAGTCAAAACTTATTTTTTTATAATTATTAAATACGTTATTTCAATTTGCTTCGAGAAACTATTTTGCTTTTTCGCATCAGAAAATTTTTAGCCAACTTTTTTCTTGTTAGCCGCAAGTTGGAGATTTTCTTATGCGAAAAATATTTTTTTATTTGCGATATACTAACATTCAATAATTATTATAGTCACCATCTGCTTATAATCTCATCGAGACGCTTGCGGCAGAGGGGTCAGTTGAAAATTCATCTGAAGAAAACAATGTTGAGCATGTAAGTAGACATGTTTATGAATTCTAACAAATAATAAATGTTTATCTTATACTTATAGTATTCCGAAGTGGACGATGAAAGCATTAGAAGCGCAACATCGTTTGCTGTGTCGCAGATCGAGCGTGAGCTGGCACATGAACAATCGGCATATGTACAGCCTGCACAACCTACCGAATCGGCACATGTGCAGCCTGCGCAATTGACATATGTACAGCCTGAACAACCCGCACCTGAATATTCGGCACATGTGCAGCCTGCGCAATTGACATATGTACAGCCTGAACAACCCGCACCTGAATATTCGGCATATGTACAGCCTGCACAACCTGCCGAATCGGCACATGTGCAGCCTGCGCAATTGACATATGTACAGCCTGAACAACCCGCACCTGAATATGAGCAACCCGCGCAACCTGCAGGGCATGCGTCGCCTGCTCAGTCTGAGCAAACCCACCGGCAGAACGTCTCCAGTCCTGTGAGGACTGTTGGGAAAAATATGGAGACGTTGAGAGCGGTTTATAACAGGGGGCGCCGCACAAACAGGTTTCCGGATGACAGCTTCGATTTTGAAGATCCAACAGCTGGAGGACGTCACAATTTGGAACTTAATAAAGTGCTGGAAGATAATGTTGTCGTCTTACAGCTTCAAAGTAATAAGCTGGCCAAAAACAAGGCTGGTTTAAAAAATAAAATAGATAGGTTAGATAAATTAAGAAAAATTTTAGTAAATAGGATTAGTATAATAGAAATAGATGAAGCGCGTGTGAATAAAATATTAACTAGTTATAAGTAAGCATAAGTTGAATCATATATATATAATATTACACATAGTTTTAAACCAACGCTTTGTTATTCATTTCTCACCCAATACCATTATAAACAGCAAGCAATAAAATTTTATTACGTGCAATACAGAGTCGCTCGGTAGCTAAATACAAAAGTAATATTTTTCTCCTAAGCAGACCATACTTTAGCATAAGCGTACGTGCACACTTCCGGCTGAGGGAGATGTAAGAAAGGTAAAAAATATAGTCAGGGGATTTTACATAGCGATCGTCCTCGCTCGAACTCGCACGGACAAGCGGTAGCAAGCGGATACCTAAAATCCCAGAACATTTGTAGTATCAAACTGTAGTTTTTAAGTAAATATTTTATTAAACGTTTATTTTCTTATATTCGAGAATTTAATTTAAATAATAATAATAAAACAATTATCCAATAATACATTTCATTTACAATAATACCAATGGTCTAGTTTTTGCACCTGTTTTACATATTAAGCATGTATCTTGCCGAAAAGCTATGCTTTAGCATAACCGTACGTGCACACTTCCGGCTGAGCGATGTAAGAAAGGTAAAAAATACAGCCAGGGGATTTTACATAGCGATCATCCTCACACGGACAAGCAGTAGCATGCGACTACCTAAAATCCCAGAACATTTGTAGGTATCAAACTGTAGTTTTTAATAAAATATTTTATTTCACGTTTATTTTCTTATAGTCAGGAATTTAATTTAAATAATAATAATAAGAACAGAATTATCCAATAATACATTTTATTTACAATAATACATTTTATTTACAATAATGGTATAATTTTTGCACCTGCTTTACACATCAAGCAGGTGTCTTGCCGAAAAGCTATGTAAAGCTTTTCTTTACAGGCACTACACCGCATGAATCTTTGCAAAGGCATTTCTGTCAAAGAAAAATGTAAAGTTTCATGCCGATGCTTCGCATTGTCGGTGAAACCATTCAGGGAAACCTCTGTAAAATCTACCACATACGCACGGTAACAATTTAGGCACAAACGCGCCCTTTCTGTTACCTTTACATATGCGGCAGATACACAGAGGCCCCCCACTGTCCAGTTATTATAACCCTCGGTCGGGTTAATGGGTACACTTTTCGCCACGACGGAGTCATCGCGGCCAACGTCTACCCCTTCATCTTCGTCAGTAGCATCATCGTCGTCAATGTCGTCGATGTCTCTTCTCAATTCTGCAGGCACCGTTTTCTCAATCTCTTCTTTTTCTTCTAACGCAAGTTGGTATAGGGAATTATGTATGGAGGCAGCCATTGTTATTAAATTTAATTTGTTTGGAGAAAAACTGTAACTGATGTCTATTGAGATATCTCCAGAGTTTTTATAGTCTAAAACATCAACCTGTACGAGATGTCTAGGAGGGGATCCCCCCCCCCCCCCTCCCCCCCCCCCTTTCTGATGATGCCAAACTGTTTTCGTATTAAAAGAGGGGTATAAAAGGCACACTTTAGCTAAGTGAACCAATGTAATCGTCTAAGTCTATTCAAGAAAATGACTCCATCCATAAGATACTTGGTAGATGTTGATGGTTTCCACGTCAACGGAAAATTTTTAGTTAAGGAACTTGGAATATTTGATATGAAATGGAAACAGTCCACCTCCAAATATTATTCTGTTGGAAGCTATTACGCTCTCAATTCAAAAGACGCCAGAACCGCAAGGTGGGTCACTAACAATCTTCATGGATTGAGATATGAGGATCAGAAAGGCGACCAACCGCAAGACGACATCATCAAAGAATTTCGGCGTCTGGGCTTCAATTCAGGTGATCAAAACATTGGTTATAAAGGCGGACATGTGGAGTTGGATCTCTTAAAGGCAGCAGGATTTGGACATTTAGCCTATAATATAGAACAACTGGGATGTCCCAAATTTGATATTATAGTCGGGGAAAATCCTGAATTATATAATCAGGTTAAAAAAAATCAATGTAAAAGACATTTGCAAAATTTACGAAAACCCGTGCACTGTCCTCAGGTAGAGTTATGTGTTTTTGCAGAATACATTTATAAGTGTTTGTAATATATTTAGTTAGTAATAGTTTTTTTTAATACGTTTTTTATATTATCCTGTACATACAAATAAATATTTTAACATATCTTTTGTGTTTTATGTCCTATTTAAATATATGCTATAAAAAGTGATACATTTTTTTAAATTTTAATTCCTCCATTTCAGAAAACTGTATTTTTTGCTGTTTTTTATTTTGAAATAAATGGAACAACTAATCTGCATATTTGAGTTATTCCAAATTTCATAAAGATTGCAACTACTGATTTTCTTTTATGAATTGACGTGTGATCAATACAATGAAAATATTAGATTTTTAATACAGGTCGTGCCCTCTATTTCTGTAGGGAAACAACTACAGTCGTGCTTCAAAAGTACTACCAATTGATCGATATTTCGCCGAATACTTTACCCTTGCAACAGGTATGCGCAAGGGGGTTCGAAAGATACCGCTGGGTGGTTCGAAGGCCCCGCCGTCGAGGGCGCGCTATGAGTCTCAGGAACGCGGCGGCTGCGCAGTCAACTGGGTTTACCTGGCTGCGGGCATTCTCTATGAATTTTACAATTTTTGTTGCATGATTGTATTGTGTGCTTGGAGAAGGGACCATCTTGCCAACCCAGTATAGCGTTGTCACTTTTAAAATACAAATATGAAATAAAATTCAAAATATTAGTAAAAGTTTTATTTTTTACAAGTATATTAGTTACAATATGAAGGTATTTAATAGTGCAATTGTCTTTCTATAATCGTCCACATCTTCTGAGGGCCATGGAGAACAACAAGGACCATCTTGCCAACCCAGTATAGCGTCAGGATTTTCTTCGTACTTTTTTACGTTTTTATTTAACCATTCCATAATTAAATGCACTTTGTTTTCAGACGGTTGAAATTTGTAATTTAGTTTCAACTTAGTTAATGCAGCCTTAAAATTTTCTATATTCTTTGGAATTGCCATATATGCAGCCGCACATATGAAATCGTCAATACATTTATATATATCGTTGTAATTTTTTTTCATATTTTTCACTTGATAGGCTTCTATTTTCGGATTATACGGTAACTCCACACCATCAGCATCGTAAAGTAAATTAAGGACGTACAATTGGTGTGCAAAAGTATCTTTTAAACAATGATCCCTCAAAAGCTTACCAAGGTCAACGACATTGATTTCATTAATGCCTTCTCGCTCGAAAATATCACCAAGTATCCGTATAAAGTTATCCATTCTTCGCTTGCTCTCCAGCATCAAACAATAATCGGCCTCGTCGCACTCTTTACTTTCGGCAATTGTTTTGAAGCACTTATCAAATATTAAAAAATTCGGTTTATTCAGGAGAGAAATTAAATTTTTACCGTAACACGAACGTTTCATTTCGTATAGCGCGGCTCTGAAAGCTCTGAATTCAACTGTAAGCTGCACCATTTTGATACGTATGGTAGGCAATTTCAACATCTTATATTGCCAGCTCCCTATCCCCTCCCCTTTCGTGCCGAAACAGATCCTATGAGAAAACAGTGGGGAAAAATAGATTAAAAAGGCATGCAACGCATATAGATTTTCAAAACGTTTCGAAACAGCTAAAGCTAAGAATAATTTATTGCTAAGTTTTCATTATGTCATTTGTTGAAAGTGACAAAATTGTTCAAACTTTCGAAAAAGCATTGGATTTATTAAGGGACAGCACGCAGGAAAGAGTTTTAGAGCAATGGACAAAAAAATTACAAGCAAATATTAAATTACATAATACTGCAATAAAGAAAGGAGACTATAATCACGGTACGCTGATGAAACTTCAGACAAATTTGGGTCATCTGAAAAGGATCGGCGTATACTTTAAATCATGGAAACATACGGGGGCTGGTCAAAAACGTGAAAAGAGATCTGATCGATTGAAGTGGGAAGACACTCAGTCCGCCTTTCAAAATAGAATAAGGTCAGGTATTATAGTAAACATACTTCACATAGATATAGTAAAGTTTTTAAATGACGCATTTTTTCCTTTTAAAAATCGTATAAATCAAATTTTACGTTCTCTAAATGTAGTTAAAGTAAATACTGTCTTCTGTGGTGAATTTGTGAAAATATCTGGCGATGGTGAAATCTTTAGTAACAAGTATTTTAATACAAAAAATGCTGCAATCGATCGTGGCGTTGATATAAAGCAATGGTTTAATGACAATGTTAGCGCTATTATTTTGAGAAAACTTGACGATTTTGAAAATGAAGGGTCCAATTGGAGCTTACATAAAATATTAAGTTTAGAGGTTAATATAAACAAAGTTGGATTTGGAAACGGTGGAACGTCATACATAGCTCTGCCCTACGAAATTTCAAGTAAAAAAGCGTGCATTAACGTCCAAAATCAGGATGAGGCTTGTTTCGCGTGGGCTATCGTTTCAGCGCTTTATCCAACACATTCTAATGCGCATCGAGTAAGTTCATACCCTCATTACTCCACAGTTTTAAATTTGGAGGGGATAGATTTCCCGATGACATTGCCACAGATTACAAAATTTGAGCAGTTAAATAAAATATCTGTAAACGTGTATGTTCTGGAGTTAGTGGGCAAAGAAAAAACATCTAGATTTATGACTGTACCTGTCAGATTAACAAAAAATAAACTTGATAGACATGTGAATTTACTTCTTATTCAAAATGAATATTCGCCAAATATCGGGGAATTCGAAGCTCCCCCTCAAGACGAGTCGATGGATAATATAAAATATCATTTTTGTTGGATAAAGGATCTTTCTAAATTAGTCTCAAAACAATTAAACAACCATAAAAGACGTGTATTTATATGTGACAGATGCTTAAATTATTTTACATCTCAAGATAAATTGAACGAGCATGCTACTAGCTGTGAACAAATAAATCAATGCAAAATTGAATTTCCCAAGGAAAAATTTATTGAGTTTAAAAATTTTGCACATAAAGAACATGTACCTTTCATAATCTACTCAGACGTGGAGGCGATGCTAACACCCGTCCACGATCTGCAAACCGAGACGAAAACTAAAAAATATCAAAAACATGTGGCCTATAGTGCTGCATACTATTTCAAATGTACATTCGATGACTCATTATCTTTCTACAACAGCTATCGTGGACCCCAATGTTTATCTTGGTTTGCAGATCAGCTGGATGAGACCGCGAAATTTGTAGCCTCTAAATTAAAAATTGTGGAGCCTATGGACGAAACCATTAGCCTTAAGGATGCTAGCGAAAACTGTCATATTTGCGAGAAAAAATTCATAGACACTGACATAATTGTGCGCGATCATTGTCACTTAACCGGCAAATTTCGCGGCTACGCCCACCAAAATTGTAATTTGAATTATAAGAACTCTTTTATGATTCCCGTAGTATTTCACAATCTAAGTGGATACGACAGCCATTTTATAATAAGGGACCTTGCCAAAAGAAATCACATTACTCTGCTTCCGATAAACAAAGAAAAATATATTAGTTTTACTATGTTTGATAATGAGACAAATATCAAGTTTCGCTTTATCGACTCTTTTAGATTTCTAGGTTTTTCGCTTGATACTCTCGTTTCCTCTCTAAAAAGTGACGATTTCGTAAATGCTAAAAAAGAATTTCACCATTTGTCACCTGAAAAGTTTACATTGTTAACCAGGAAGGGCGTTTTTTGCTATGATTACATAGACTCGTTTAAAAAATTAGAGGAAACCTCATTACCTTCAATCGATCAATTCTATAACAAACTAAACGATGTTGAAATCGACGAAAAAGACTACAGACACGCACAATTAGTATGGGAAAAGTTCAATATAACTAACTTGGGCGAATACTCCGATCTGTATTTAAAAACCGATGTGATGCTGCTTACAGATGTGTTTGAGAATTTTAGAAAATCGTGTTACAAAAACTATGGATTAGATCCTGCTTGGTATTACACATTACCGGGATACACTTGGGACTGTATGCTCAAATATACCAACTGCAAACTGGAGACATTCCAAGACATCGATATTTTATTATTTTTCGAAAAAGCTGTAAGAGGTGGAATAAGTCAGTGTAGCCATCGCTTTTCCGAAGCGAATAATAAATATATGCGAAGCTATGACTCCACCAAACCTTCCAAATTTATTGCCTATTTCGACGTTAACAACTTATATGGCTGGGCGATGTGTGAGCATCTCCCTTATGGCGGATTTGAATGGATTGAGGACTCAGAGTTTGACGTTACCAAGATTGCCGACGATGCAGACGAAGGCTATGTCTTGGAGGTGGATTTGTCGTACCCAGATCATCTGCATGATGTGCATAAAGACCTCCCGTTTGCAGCAGAGCAGCGAAAACCACCAGGATCGAAATTTTCCAAGCTTATGCCCACACTTCATGACAAGAAGAATTACATAATTCATTACAGAGCGCTTAAACAGGCTTTGAGAAACGGTCTAGTTTTGACCAAAATCCACAGAATTCTGAAGTTTAAACAGGCCCCCTGGCTAGCTCCTTACATACAGTTTAATACACGCTTGAGACAGCAAGCATCGTTAGAATTTGAAAAAACTATAATCAAACTCATGAACAACGCAGTTTATGGTAAAACAATGGAGAACATAAGGAAACACAGGGTTGTTAAACTATTACGCAAATGGGCTGGTAGGTTTGGAGCAAAACATTATATTTCTAGCCCACGTTTTAAGAGCAGAACCATATTTGATGAAAATTTAGTTAGCGTAGAACTAAATAAGACGAGTATTATTTTCAATAAGCCCCTCTATGTGGGAATGGCAATACTCGATATCTCAAAAACATGCGTTTATGAATTTCATTATGAATTTATGCTACGCAAATTATCTGACTGTACGCTCTTGTATACCGATACTGATAGCCTAGTATATGAAATACGCTGTAATGACGTTTTTAAAGACATTATTAAAGATAATATAGAACGTTTTGATACTAGTGACTACCCCCAAGATAATAAATATGGTATTCCATTGGTAAATAAAAAAGTTCCGGGATTAATGAAAGATGAACTTAATGGTAGCATTATAACTCACTTTGCGGGTCTTAGATCTAAGATGTATGCTTATCTGATTGAGGGGAAAAAAATTTGTATTAAGAAATCGAAAGGAGTCAAGAAAAACGTTGTATCGAGACATATAACGTACAACGATTATGTAAGTTGTTTGTTTGACAAGAAACAAAAAATTATAAACCAACGTTCTATACGTTCGTTTGCTCATGATGTTTTCAGTCTCGAACAGTCTAAAATTGGCTTGAATCCTTTCGATGATAAGCGATATTTAGTTAATAGTATTGTAACTCTTCCTTGGGGACACAAAGCTATAAGGCATATTGAATGTAATATGTAAGGATGTAAAAATAAAAAACCCATATTTGTAGAACGTTGTTTTATTAAACCAACCTTCTTCTATACAAATCAGCCAACAGAAACTCTTTGTAAAAACAGAAGAGTTCAAAAATACAAAAGGTTTCTATACTAAATGTAATATTACATAATATTAATATAATGTCTGTTTCATTTAAGTTACTACTTACTACTAGATGATTGACTTTATCTAAGAAATTACAATAGAAATCATAAAAATCAAAGCGGAGCAAAAAGCCAAATCTCAAAGATGCACTTATGCTAACGTTTAACAATTCAAAAATATCTGCCTCGGTAAAATAAACATACACATTATTTTTTCTAAGCGACACGTGCTGATTTCCATCGGCGTCAATCACCGTACTTAGAACCATACGTGAGTCGAATCTGGCAAACATTGGAGCTCCACCATTATTAATAAATTCACATACATGTTCCAATAATTTATTCCATTCAGAGTAGTTCAAGGAAATTACTGTCCGATCATGACAAAGGTATGTGATGATTACTGCTGGCTCAAAATATTTCTTGAGACTCAACCCTGTATGAATGAATAATCCATTAGTTGATTTGATCGGAAAACATGCTGCCAAAAGCAAAGAATCTTCTACAATATCATTTTCACTGCTGCTTACATCGGATTCGTAACCACTGTCAGACATTTTGGCGGTTCGTTCACCGAGAGAACTACACAATGTTTGTTTCGCTTATCCACGAGTCGTGGCTTTTATCTAACCCGAGCCATCGCACAAGAACTTTCCCCCTCCTCCTTTGAAGCACTTTTTCCACCAAATAGATGTCAGGATTTGCCACTTTTTGCAATTCTTCATTATAAAAACCACCCTTTATAGCTCTTCCACGTAAATCTTCTAACAAATATGTGGGAGGATTGGTGTGTTGTACTTTGATTATTTTGAACAACTCCGTTGTCCAATTAGGTCGATATCCCTTGTCAAATACATGTCTAGCTTTACTTATTCTCACAATGTCACCCTTCCTAAATTTACGAGTTTTGAAAACTTTTAAGTGACTGTTGTACACATTGGTGACTAAATGTTGCTCGTTGTTTTTGTTAACTTCACCAGGCTTCATTTGTATCGTTCTATGTTTCCTATTATTGTACTCATTTACTACAGTAGGCAAAATATCAATCCACCTATATTTTCCATTTAGACTGAAATACTTGAATAATTTTTCTTTCAAAGTTCGTATTACTCTTTCCACTATAGCTGCCTTTTTGTCGGTAAATGTACTGTAGTGATTAATTTGAAAAGTTTTCATCAATTTCTGGAATTCAGAGTTGTAAAATTCTTTGCCCTGATCGGTTTGTAAATTGTGAGGCTTGCGTCCCCCACTGTTTTTTAAAATATCTTTAAAAGCCTTTGTAACATCTGCTCCAGACTTGGATTGTAGCGGTCTACACCAGACATATTTGGAGAAAGAGTCAATTACAACTAATATGAATTTATTACCTCTATTACAGTAAGCATATTGATCTAACTGAGCAAGATCGGCTTGCCAAAGATCATCTAAGCCTTTGATAATAGTTCGACGTCGAGGATAATTTTTTCGAGCTGGTTTATGGAGTTCCCTAACTAACCGAACTTTTTCATCACTATGACCGAAATTCATTGTTCAACTGCTCAATTCCAACTTAAAATGAAATTACTTTACACCGCTCTTTTGTTTATCCAATTTCAGTTGTTCTTTAATCACATCCTGCTCTTGTGTTATTTTCTCTATGGCAGTTTGCAAAGCAACAGTATTTAATTCTAACAACTCTTTAAAATCCTGTATTTGCTGGGAAACGTTATTTTTAAAGTCGTTTACTGACCGTAATAAAAAGTTATGACGCTCATCTAATATATTTCTAAGCTTTTCGTTATCTTTATTATATTGAAATGAAATAGCTGAAGCATCGCTATTCAATTTTTGGTTTTGGGACAAAGGAGAGTGCACAATGCCGCTAGCCTTTTTGTATTTCGACGAGCGTCCGAACTTGTTAAGAGTCATTTTGTAACTAACTGTATATTGACAGTAATTATACTTCTAGTAAATAACTTTAGCTTCCTTTAATTCATTTAAGATGGCTGCGATTTCGTTGTCGTGAGAAGTGTTTCCGGCATCTTTAGAAGCTACAAGTAACTTCAACCTATCTACTAATTCATTGACATTATCCCAGTATACGTACTCTATGGGTTTTGTGTTATAAGTAAGCTGCATACCTGTACCTTGCGCATCTTGAGTTTTACTTTTTATTAGAGGTCTAATGATATTAAGGTATTTGGTCTTGTGAGAACCCCTCAATTTACCATTCGATGTAAGGTGAACACCAGTTAACATTAAAATTTTCTTGTAATTTAACAAATCCGCCTGACTGTATTCTGGATATTCATAGAAAATGAGTTGGTAAAGTCCGTCGGTGCTCTTGAAAGGAGTGTTATCGATTATTATATCTCCCGTGTCTTTATCAAAATCGATATGTTTATTTCCTAAGGTCCATGTGTAGGTACTGCGATCAAGTTTAGGACCATAAGTATTATCAATATCAGCAGATTTTGAGATGAAATTTTGAATGTATGGTAAGGCCGTTTCAGGATAACCATAATCTGCGTCATCTTCAACATCATCATCGTATTCAGTTACTTGAGATGATTCTAAGACCGTTGTAGGTAATGTATTTTCTCCCGATATTTCAGACGGTAACTTTTTACTTGGCGTACTAGTAAATAATTCTATCTTAGGTTTTATCCGAATTGCAGTTTGTTGCTTTGATCCTACCTTAACTTTCATATTATTTTTTATTTCGCTTAGAGAATCTTTTACGGGCTTGAATATCTTATCTAAAGTCTCATCCATCTCAGATTTACCCGTTTTTAACGCAGCATATTTTCTTCTAATAGATCTAGTTAGCTCTTTAATTTTTTTAGCACGCTGTGCTCTCTGAATTTGTTCTTGTGATGTCAAGGGCATGTTGGCTACTAATAAAGATACCGAGTCACTAGAGTTTTATATAGCTATCAAATCCTTTTCTGTATCGCCCATTATCTAAACTAAAGTCTTTGGCTATCACTAATGTTCCAAAAACACTACCATTCCAACAAAATGAGCAAAGGTTTTTAAACTGCTCGTAGGTGATATCTGGTGACACATGTTCATCATAGACATGCTTCAGATTAACGTCATCCTGTTTGAACAGAATAATCATGTTACAATTGTCTCGTATTAATTGCTTAGGAATTTTAGAATATGTCTGACAAAGATAGACAACATCTATAGATTTATGACGTCCCATTGAATAAAATTCTCTAATTTTATCTTGTTTATCGCAAGCCACGTCATCAAATATGAAAACCGAATTTTCTCTAGCCTCTGATGGACCAATTACATCATCGTTTGAGTTAAAGGGAAAATATCCAACGCCACTAACTTGTTTAAGCACGTCTTGCAATAACTGATACTTGGGTTGGTACAGTGACTTACTGTACAAGTAAATATTCTCGAATTTTAGTCCGTTTTCATTAAATATTAAACTAAGTAAAGCGTTGGTTTTTCCACATCCGCTAGGTCCACAAAAAATTGCCCTAAATGAGTTTGGAAACAGTACACCGTGTTTAGATTTAGCACTACTTTCTTGCACAATATCTAGGTTTTCTACTGGAAGTGAAACTGTCTGCTGATGGATTTGCATCGCGTCTTTCGAATCGTTGTATCCAACGACCTCGCTAACAACTAAGTCGTTTTGAAGTTGGTGGATTCTTTTATGAGTTTTTTAAGTTATCTTTTCTCGAAAACGTTTTACTACAGAATTCACACATAAAAATAATAGTTCTGTGAATATTCTTGTGTCTTGTAAAACTATCCGATCTACAAAATGTTGTACCGCAAATATCACACATATACATCACGTAGGTGGGGAATAAAACACTGACAATTATACTTAATTTTATCTTTATTATATACTAACACATTGTTACAATACATTCATACTATATTTTTAATTTGCCTTTGGATCATTTGCCTTCGGATCACTTGCCTTCGGATCATTTGCCTTTGCCTTCCGATCATTTGCCTTTGCCTTCGGATCATTTGCCTTTGCCTTCCGATCATTTGCCTTTGCCTTTGGATCATTTGCCTTTGCCTTCGAATCATTTGCCTTCCGATCATTTGCCTTTGCCTTTGAATCATTTGCCTTTGCCTTTAGATCATTTGCCTTTGGAGTGCTCCAAATTTTCAGTTCCATATCTCCCATCTCTCTCTTTGTGTAAGTACTATTTTAATCATGAGTTTTGTTACTAACAGCGATGAGCACACCGTAATGTAATAAACCAGAGGAACAAGAGTAATTTCCATATTATATTCCTTTTGTTCGGGGGTTAATTTAGGTGCAGTCGGGGTACTTTTTGTAGTATTTGTAACTTCAGAAATTTTCCTCCATCTAGTTTCACCAATCGTATGGTTTTTAAATTTAAAATGAAATTTAAATTGCGTTGAATTTTTCGGAAGGATAGCCATTGAAATTGCACTTCCAATAGAAATAAATGGTGAGCATTTATCATTGCTTCCACAAACAGAGATGTTAGTCTGATTTAGCTCATTGTGAATATAGAACACATTATTAATTATTGCTAGCAATGTAATGTGACCCGCTCTCAATAACATCTTGGACAGGACTGTTGGATTTGACTAATTGTTCTTAATTTACATTACATCTCTCACAATTTCACTTAGTGGTAAATACTCCATAGTACAATCATGTATAATTGTGCAGTAGGCTCGAGTTTTGGCTGGAAATCCTTTATTGCTTTCTATGTCTAACTTAACGTCAACAGTGTTTATTTTTATAGACTCATTTCTTCGAGAACAATCGATAACAAACAGAGGTACATACGATTTATATTCCGTATAGCCAAGTAGGGGTCGTCTATCTTTATTCATATAACTCGAATAAAAATCCACGTAATTGTGATAGGCTTCCTGAACATTATTTTTATCAAAATCTAACCTTAGACGTTCAAAAGGAAAGCATTCGCCGTTTAAAATTAATCTCACATCGGTTATATTTATGTGATCAAATTCTGCAGTACTGGATTTAGGATTGTCATTGCGGTCAGTCTGGAATGCCACGATGACGTATCGAGGAGAGGTTAATGCACTTGATGACTTTACAGACCATATCTCCCTTTGAGCACCGGTAGTAAGAGCTGGCAATTCATGAAGTTCCCATTTGCGAAAGGCAAATATAATTGGACGATCAATTTTCATGGCCTGAAGAAGGTTAAGTCTAATTAAATCGTTCGGTTGTATATGCTTAACTTTTAATTCTATATCGGAAATTGATATTTCACAAGAATCGTTTGCAGTAGGTAGCAATAAAGCGTTGTTATCATTTCGAGCTCGTATCAATCTCACAGTTTGTTTACCACAAACAGCCAACTGATAATCATTGAACATCCCAAACAAATGATTCAAGGGGATTCTGGAAATAAATGAGCTATCGGTGCTTGCATTAAAATGTTTATTAACTCCAGCCCAACCGGCTGTCGCCATGCACTTTTCTTCATTAGGAGAATAACACAAGTATGATCTAATTGTGCTCACAATTCCAGGATTTCGCACTGTTTCTATTTCTTTGCCATTTAGCTCGTAGGAAACAGAGTCAAAGAAAAATGCAGGTGCATTGTTAACAAAGTTACAGTCCCCTTGCATGTCGGTTAATTTTCCTTTAACATAAATCACAGCATCATACATCAACAGCCATGCGTCTCCCTGATTGACAGTTATTTCCACAATATCGTTGTTTCGAAAAGATTTTACAAATGGGTAGTAGGTACGTTTTTCCAGGCGTTGAATAGATTCATCATAGTTTGGACTGCGATGCACATTGAACACCTGAGGAGTTAACGACATTCTGACCAATTGATTTTAAAAACTGAAGATTTTCGAAAGTAAGTACACGGTTGCGACCAGCACCTTTCAAAATTGACGACTTTTTAGAATGATCTGCACGCTTCGACGATTTCTTCGTTAATGACTTTTTACAGAGAAATGACTGCAATTTATAAGGCTTATATGCGTCCCCAAAAATCAAAACCATTTTTAATGAGTTAAACGTTTCAATTCTAATCTCACAATTATTTCCTCGCCTCTAAAATTTACCGGTCTGAAGTTCTGATCGAGAATGTTTAATGTTATGTTATAGATCTCTCGCTTTGTCACTGGTATATATAGCAAATTTTTTGGCGTTTCGTCTATAGCATATCCAGGATCATCAACAATAGCAAATTCATAAATGGTATGTGTTGGTTGATTTTTATAGTATGCTCCAGATGTTATGTTAGAATCTATGTGTATCGTTCTAACTTTCACTATATTCACAGGCAAATCGGAGATGTGTAATTTGTTCGATTCTAACAAACGCTCGGAGAATCCCAGCAGTTTTCCAATAGAACCTTCTTTTCGGAAATCGATAGCGAAATTTTCACTAAAAATTTCACACTTTAAGGTGCTGTTATTAGGTTTTAATATAATTCTATCTTTTTCGACAAAGTTTTTTCCAAATTTAATTTTTAAACTGTTATTTATACACTCTTCTATTGCTCCTATTTCATACGATCCTGTAGGAATTTGTATAGTTATGTATCCCTTTTTACCAACAAGATATAGCTTGTCTTCTTCACTCTCGATATTCGGCACGCTGTTGTACGAATGAAATCCCAACAATGCTAAGCCATACTCATAATCCTCATCTAAATATATAGGACTGGTAAAGTCAATAGACAGCGTTGAACTAAATCCATGTAAGGTGAAAAGCATAGACATCGTCTTCTCGTCTTAACTGTCACCTTTATACAGAAACTCGAGACACAAATGCCCGCAATTTATTTCATCAAAATTCTGATAAGAATCGTTATTATATATTATTTTTACGTTCTTTCCCAAATACTGAACCAATTCTTTGGGCGGTTTCAAATTACCAAAACTGTCAAAGTACTTGACGATATTTCCTCTTTTCTGATAGGCTACCCAGTGAGTTCCCGGATTTCGCTGAACATCCAAATTTAAAATGACCGACTCGTTTTTTCTCACCTTTTTAGGTAGCGTGTCTCTCATAAATACGCCTTTAAAAAATGGTATGTTAAGCTTTGCCGCGAACTTTATTAAATCTCTATCTGTTAAAGGTCTGTTGGGTAGCCTCAATGAGAGTTTTTTTTCAAAAATA